>CAUYPK010101504.1:0-13950 GCA_963574355.1 Loris lydekkerianus | reverse complement strand
CTCCTCAGAAGCAGCATAACAAAATCCAAACTTGGCAAAGAGCCACAGTATACAAAATAATGATAAGAGGCAAAGAGCCGAAATTCATTTTGGCCAGGAGCCGCATGCGGCTCTAGCCGCGTGTTCGCCACCCCTGGAGAGTGCAGTCCTGAAGTTCTGACTCAAGTGTTCTGAATAGCTAGGACTAGGTGTGTGCCACCAGACCGAGCTGATTTTTATTTTTTGTTGGGGTGGAGTCTCACTGTGTTGTCTAGGCTGGTCGTAAATTCCTGGCCTCAAGTGGTTCTCTTGCCTTACCCTTCCAAAGCACTAGGATTATAGAAGTATGTGCCATTCTGGTTGGCCTGTTCGTTCGTTTTTGTTTTGTTTTTCTCCCCCCCCCCCAGAGATAGTCTCATTATGTTGCCCTTGGTAGAGTGCTGTGGCATCATAGCTCACAGCAACCCCAAACTCTTGGGCTTAAGCAATTCTCTTGCCTCAGCCTTCCAAGTAGCTGGGACTATAGGTGCCTGCTTCAAGGCCCTGCTATGTTTGTTGTTGTTGTTGTTGTTGTTGTCATTGTTTAGCAGGTTAAAACCCGGGCCAGGTTCCAACCTGCCAGCCCTGGTGTATGTTGCTGGCGCCCTAACCACTGAGCATAGATGCTGAGCTGATTTTTTTTTTTTTTTTTTTTTTAAAGATATATGTATATATATACAGTATTTCATTTTCTTTTTTTTTTCCTTTTATTTATTTATTTTTTTTAGACTTGCTTTGTCGCCCCCAGGTAGAGTGCTATGGCATCATAGCTCACAGCAACCTCAAACTCTTGGGTTCAAATGACTCTTGCTCAGCCTCCTGAGTAACTGGGACTACAGGTGCCCACAACACTCGGCTATTTTTAGAGGCAAGGTCTTGCTTTGGCTCAGGCTGGTCTCGAACCTGTGAGCTCAGGCAGTCCACCCACCTCAGCCTCCCAGAGTGCTAAGATTACAGGCGTGAGCCACCACGCCCGGCCAGTATTTCATTTTCATTTCATCTTATTTGTTTCATTTATTTGACAAAGTCTCACTTTGTCACCCTGGATAGAGTGCTGTGGGGTAATAGCTCACAGCAACCTCAAACTCTTGGGCTCAAGCGCTCCTCTTGCCTCAGCCTTCAGAGTAGCTGGGACCAGAGGCACCCCACAATGTTGGGCTATATTTTTACAGAAAGGCTTTTGCTCTAGCTCACCCACCTTGGCCTCCCAGAGTGCTGGGATTACAGGCGTGAGCCACTGTGCACAGCCCCAACCTCAAACTCTTAGGCTCAAGTTATTCTCCTGCCTCAGTCAACACCCTGTCATTTGTTTTATTATTATTTTTGACAGAGCCTCAAACTGTCGCCCTTTGGTAGAGTGCTGTGGTATCACAGCAACCTCCAACTCCTGGGCTTAAGTGATTCTCTTGCCTCAATCTGTGAAGTAGCTGGGACTACATTTGCCCGCCACAAGTCCCGGCTATTTTTTGGTTGTAGTTGTTGTTGTTTGGTAGGCCTGGGCTGGATTCGAACCCACCAGCTCTGGTGTATGTGGCTGGTGCCTTAGCCACTTGAGCTACAGGCATTGAACCCATTTATTTATTTTTTTGAGAAAGTTTTCTTGCTACGAGTGCCGAGCCACATTTTTTTATTTTTTGTAGAGACAGGGTTTATAGGTTTGAGCCACCACATTCAGTCTATTAATTAATTCATTTTTAATTTTTAAAAAAATTTTTTGAGACAGAGCCTCAAGCTGTCACCCTGAGTAGAGTGCTCTGGCATCACAGCTCACAGCAACCTCCAACTCCTGGGCTCAAGCAAGTCTCCTGCCTCTGCCTCCCAAGTAGCTGGGATTACAGGTGCCTACCACAATGCCCGGCTATTTTTTAGTTGCAGCTGTCATCGTTGTTTGGCAGGTCTGTTCTGGATTTGAACCCGCCAGCCCAGGTATATGTGGCTGGTACCTTAACTGCTTGAGCCATAGGCGCCGAGCCTATTAGTTCATTCTTAAGTCTTTCTCTCAGGGGCGGCACCTGTGGCTCAAAGGAGAAGGGTTGTTGGCCTCATACGCCGGAGAGGTGGCAGGTTCAAACCCAGCCCCAGCCAAAAACTGCAAAAAAAAAAAAAAAAAGTCTTTCTCTCAGAAAGACATTCCAGCTTTCCTGCAATAAGAAAGATTTTGAGGCTCAGCGCCCATAGCTCAGTCAGTAAGGGTGCCAGACACATACACCAAGGCTGGCGGGTTTGAGCTCAGCCTGAGCCTGCTAAACAACTGCAACCAAAAATAGCCAGGCATTGTGGCGGGCGCCTGTAGTCCCAGCTACTTGGGAAGCTGAGGCAAGAGAATTACTTAAGCCCAAGAATTTGAGGTTGCTGTGAGCTGTGATGCCACAGCACTCTACCAAGGGCAACATAGTGAGACTCTGTCTCAAAAAAAGAAAAAGGGAAGGTATTCTGTCAGTGTATCCTGTATACTGGCTTCTCAGCTCTGGAGTTAATTACTTCAGAGACTGTTTAGCAGAGCGTATTTGCCTTATTCGTTATATCTGCAGCTTGGTGCACAACAGATTGTCAAATGGTTGCATGTCAGCTTTTCCCCTGTGTGTCCTGGAATTACACACTGATGGCTAGCAGCCTCCTTTGCACAACTAAGTCTTCGTAATTACCACAGCTTTCTTACCAGCTGGTCTTTCTGTGATTAGATTGGGCACTAGTTCCATGGGTCTTGGGCACTAGTTCCATGGGAATAGATATTGAATAGGGCAAAACTTAGCTTTTATAATTCTGCTTCTCTGTGGTATGATTCATATCCTTCCCTGTTCCTTATCAGCTGTGTGGCTTATTCATCTGACCTCTTGATGTCTTGGTGTTTCTTCTGAAAAATGGGGCTGGGGCTGCCTGCTCTCAGGGAGCATTTTGAAGACTAGTTGAATTCATAGGCATAAATATCTTAGAGTAGCACCTGCCCAAAGGCCTTCATCACCAGTTCTCACATGTTTATGTGTGTATTGGACATTTTATGAGCTGATTCCAGATTACTGCAATAAAGGAATATTGCAACAAGCCAGCCACACGTATTTTTTGGCTTCCTGGTACATATATCATCTTTACACTATTGGAGACAGGCTCAGCGCCCACTTAAATATCATTATTTCTAAGAAATGTACTTACCTTAATTTTGAGATACTATATTACTAAAAGATGCTAGCAATCATCCGAGCCTTCAGCAAGCCAGTTGTTTTGGTGGTATAGGTCTTGCCTTAATTGTTGACTGATTAGGGTGGTGGTTGCTGAAGGTTGGGGTGGCTATGGCAATTTATTAAAATAAGACAGCGATGAAATTTGCCAAATCAATTGGTTCTTTTTATGAAAGATTTCTCTGTAGTATGCAATGCTGTTTGATAGCATTTTATCCACAGTAGAACTTTTTTTTTGTTGTTTTTTTTGGCCAGGGCTGGGTTTGAACCTGCCACCTCTGGTATATGGGGCTGGTGCCCTACTCTTTGAGCCACAGGCGCCACCTTTTTTCTTTTATTTATTGAGATAGTCTCACTATGTCACCCTTGGTAGAGTGCTATGGTGTCATAGCTCACAGCAACCTCAAACTCTTGGGCTCAACCGATTCTCTTGCCTTAGCCTCCTGAGCAGCCAGGACTATAGGCATTCACTACAACACCTGGCTATTTTTAGAGACGAGGTCTTGTTCTTGCTCAGGCTGGTCTGGAACCTGTGAGCTCAGGCAGTCCATCCACCTTGGCCTCCTAGAGTGCTAGGATTATAAGCGTGAGCCACTGTGCCTGGCCCACAGTAGAACAATTGACTTTGCCCAGATCCATCAGAGGAATAATTGTCTATGGCCTTACAAAATGTATTTCTTGTTTTTTCTTTCTTTCTTTTTTTTCTTTTTTTTTTTGGCCAAGGCTGGGTTTGAGCCCACCACCTCCAGTATATGGGGCCAGCGCCCTACTCCTTGAACCACAGGAGCTGCCCCCCACAGTAGAACATTTTCAACGTTAGAGCCCTTTCAAACCCTGCCACAGCTTTGTCAACAGTTTATTAATATTCTAAGTCCTTTGTCATGTCTTGTGTTCATAGCATCTTCATCAGGAGTAGATTCCATCTCAGACCATTTTCTTTGCTTATCTGTAAGAATCAACTTCTTGTTTGTTTTGAGACAGAGTCTCGTTATGTCGCCCTCCGTAGAGTGCTGTGGCATCATTGCTCACAGCAACCTCCAACTCTTGGGCTTAAGTGATTCTCTTGCCTCAGTCTCCCAAGTAGTTGGGACTACAGGCGTCCTTCACAGTAGCCAGCTATTTTTCTGTTGCAGTTGTCATTGTTGCTTAGCTGGCCCGGGCTAGGTTCAATCCCACCAGCCTCGTTGTATGTAGCTGGCCCTATAACCACTGTGCTGTGCGGAGCCTAACTTCTTAATCTATTCAAGTTTTATGAAAATTTGGCAATTCAGGGTGGTGCCTGTGGCTCAAGGAGTAGGGCGCCAGCCCTGTATAGCAGAGGTGGCAGGTTCAAATCTGGCCCCAGCCAAAAACTGCAAAACAAACAAACAAACAAACAAAAAATATATATATAATATATATAATATATAATATATTATATTATATATATATATATATGTATGGCGGCGCCTGTGGATCAGTGGGTAGGGCACCGGCCCCATATGCCGAGGGTGGTGGGTTCAAACCCAGCCCCAGCCAAACTGCAACAAAAAAATAGCCGGGCGTTGTGGCGGGCACCTGTAGTCCCAGCTGTACTCAGGAGGCTGAGGCAAGAGAATTGCCTAAGCCCAAGAGCTGGAGGTTGCTGTGAGCTATAACGCTATAGCACTCTACCAAGGGCAATAAAGTGAAAAGAAAAAAAGAAAATATAGCAATTCAGTAATATCTTCAGGCTCAACTTCTAATTCTGGTTTTGTTCCAATTTCTCCCACATGTGCAGTTCCTCTGTAGTACATCTGCAGAGGTACTGAAATCTTGTACCCCTTAGAGTCATCCATGAGAGCTGGTATCACCTTCTTTCAAACTCCCTTAGTGTTTTTTGATTTTTTTTTTGGAGACAGAGTCTTACTTTACGGTCCTCCATAGAGTGCTGTGCCGTCACAGCTCACAGCAACCTCAAACTCCTGGGCTTAAGCTATTCTCTTGCCTCAGCCTCCCGACTAGTTGGGACTACAGGTGCCTGTCACAAAACCCAGCTATTTTTTCCTTGTTGTTGCAGTTGTCATTGTTCAGCAGGCCTGGGCTGGGTTTCAACCAACCAGCACAACGGTGCATGTGCCAGTGCCCTAACCACTGAGTTACATGCGCCAAGTCTCTCCATGAGGTTTTCAATTGACTTTGCCCAGATCCATCAGAGGAATCATTGTCTATGGCCTTACAAAATGTATTTCTTGTTTTTTCTTTCTTTTTTTTTGCAGTTTTTGGCTGGGGTCAGGTTTGAACCTACCACCTCTGGTATATGGGTGAGGCCAGTGCCCTACTCCTTTGAGCCACAGGTGCTGCCCTATTTCCTTTTTTTCTTAGACAGTCTCACTGTTATCCCAGGCTGGTGTCAGTCAGCTGAGCTCACAGCAACCTCAAACATGTGGGTTCAAGCAATCTTCCTGCCTCAGCTTCTCGAGTAGCTGGGTCTATAGGTGCCTGCCACAACATCTGGCTAATTTTTCTAGTTTTAGTAGAGATGGGGGTCTCCCTTGCTCAGGTTGGTCTTGAACTCCTGAGCTCAAGCAATCCTACTTCCTCAGCCTCCCAGAGTGCTGGGATTATAGGTGTGAGCCACTGCACCTGTCCTAAAATGTATTTCTTAAATAATAACACTTGAAAGTTCGTGAGGTACAGTGGCTCATTTCTGTAATCCTAGTACTCTGGGAGGCCAAGGCTGATGGCTGAGCTTAGGAGTGTGAGGCCAGCCTGAGCAGCAGCAACCCCTCATCTCTATTAAAAATAGGAAAACTTGGGCGGCACCTGTGGCTCAGTGGGTAGGGTGCCGGCCCCATATTCTGAGGGTGGCGGGTTTGAACCTGGCCCTGGCCAAACTGCAACAAAAAAATAGCCAGGCGTAGTCCCAGCTACTGGGGAGATGGAGGCAAGAGAATTGCCTAAGCCTAGGAATTGGAGGTTGCTGTGGGCTCTGTGACACCACGGCACTCTCCTGAGGGCGACAAAGTGAGACACACTCTCTACAAAAAAAAAGAAAATGGTATGTAACCTAGTCATATCTGCAAAGTCTTTTGTCATGTAAGGTGATGAGGGTATAGACATCTTGAGGGGGTTATTTTGCTTAGGACAGATACCCTTTTGGGGTGCCCTATCCCACCAGCCCTATAGTCTTAGCTGGGTTGGCTAGGTGTAGTGGCTCATGCCTATAATCCAAGGCAGGTGGATCCCCTGAGCTCAGAAGTTTGAGACCAAACTGAGCGAAGTGAGACCCTGTCTCTGAGGTACTGAGCTATGATGATGACATGGCACTCTACCCAGGGTGACAGAATGAGACTGTCTCCGAAAAGAAAAAAAGAAGGCTGGGTTAACAGAGACTTTCATGATCTTCCTGCTGCTAAACCTTATTTTAGACCAGCCTTTCTGGTGTTGGGGTGTTAGATGAAGTTAACATTTTTGTAATCTGCCCAATCAGTCACATATTTCTGCTAGATCAACTTTATTTATTTATTTTTTGATAGTCTCACTATGTCGCCCTTGGTAGAGTGCTGTGCTGTCACAGTTCACAGCAATCTCAAACTCTTGGGCTCAAGCGATTCTCTTGCCTCAGCCTCCCAAGTACCTGGGACTCTAGGTGCCCACCACAACGCACAGCTTTGGCAGGCCCAGGCTGTGTTTGAGCCCTCCTGCCCTGGTGTGTGTGGCCAGTGCCCTAGCTGCTTAGCTACAGGTGCCGAGCCCAGATCAGCTTTCTAAAAGCATGTCTTAGATACCTCCCCATGATACTTTCAATGCTTTGATTACAGAGCAAAGTTGTTTTTTAGCCTGGTATTCTTGACCTGGATGTGCCTTTCTTAGCCAGTGTGGTGGCCAGTGTTGCTGTGTTCCTCTAGTGTTCCTATTTTTGCCCTTTCCTCTTCCCGGTTCACACTCAGTGCTCTACTCCTATGGATCCTTCTTTTGTGATGCTGTTTATATCCTTTCTCTTGGGAAGCTTTAACTCTATTTGCCGTATTCCTTCATAGTTGTCTGTATTTCTTTTCTCCCTTCTCATCTCTGAGTGAAAGAACAAGGAATGAATCATAGAATCTCAGGCTGAGAGCTAAGGTTGTATTTTGAGTCCTTTGCTAGAGGCTCTTGGCATCCATTTGTAATCTGTAGGAGGGCACATGCCTCTGGCTGTAGGTCCTGAGTCTGTGTCTGTCCTCATGGAAGGCTCTTCCCAGACCAGAATTATTGTGAGGGTGGTATGACTTGTGCCTGGAAGGGACTTCCTGTGCACCTAAAACTTTTGATTCCAAAGCCTCTTGAGACCAAGTTATATGGTACACAGAATCTACAGTATGCATTACCACTGTGTCTGCCAGGTGCCAAGTGTCTCTTCTATAGAAGGTCTATTTCTGCTGGGCGCAGTGGCTCATGCCTGTAATCCTAGCACTCTGGGAGGCCAAGGTAGGTGAATCATTTGAGTTCATGCATTTGAGACCAGCCTGAGCAAGAGCAAGACCCCATCTCTAGTAAAAATAGAAAAACTAGCTGGGTGTAGTAGTAGGTGCCTGTAGTCCCAGCTTCTTGGGAGTCTTGAGGCAGGAGGGTTGTTTGAACCCAAGAGTTTGAGGTTGCTGTGAGCTGATACCACACCTCTCTACCTAGGGCAACAGAATGAGACTGTCTCAAAAGCCATTCCTGACCATCCAGTAAGTCAGGAGATCCCTGCCTGCTCTTCGTTGAACCAATGTCACTTGTATTTCTGACTCCGCTGCTTACACTTGCTCCCCACATATGCCATCCTGGAAGAGCTTTTTCTACCCTCTGGCTCAGTAAGAAATGAGCACCTAGTCTGTGTGAGTGCAGGGTCATGAGATGGCTGGAGGCCTAGTGCCTGCCCAGGGTGGCCTCCCTCCACACTGTCAGATACTTGCCTAGCTGGTTAGACCTGTTTTTACTCCCCTGCAAGCCAGGAACAATAGCTTTTTCATTTCTCTCCCTTTCTTGGCGCCCTCACTCTTGTTTTTATTTTCCCTATTTCCCCCCAAAAGAGGCAAGCCGCTATTTTTTATTTTTTTTATTTTTTATTTTTTTTGAGACAGAGCCTCAAGCTGTTGTCCTGGGTAGACTGTGGCATCACAGCTCACAGCAACCTCCAACTCCTGGGCTTAAGCATTCTTTTGCCTCAGCCTTCCAAGTAGCTGGGACTATGGGCGCCTGCCACAATGCACGGCTATTTTTTGGTTGTAGTTGTCATTGTTGTTTGGCAGGCCTGGGCTGGATTCAAATCCACCAGCTCTGGTGTATGTGGCTGGTGCCTTAGCCACTTGAGCCACAGGTGCCGAGCCATACACCTCTATCTTTGATAACCAAATCAGGCCATGATTTTCTAGTCAAACTCATTATAGTTCTGTGCTTCTGATTAGATTCAGGGATGAACTTCTCCAGCTAGGCACCTTTTCTAAGTTCATCTACCTCACCTGTGTGTGGGCACCCTCTGTGCCTCTGATGCTTTGGGTCTGTTTTATCCTCATTAGAAAGCTGGCTGGGTAGGGTGGTTCAAACCTGTAATCCTAGCACTCTTGGAGGCTGAGGTGGGAGGATCACTTGAGGCTAGGGGTTTAAGACCAGCCTGGGCAATAGAGGGACCCCCATCTCTACAAAAATGAAAATAAAAAACTTACCTGGCCTGCAGTCCTAGCTATTCAGGAGACTCTTTTTCTTGAGACAGTCTCACTATGTCATCCTTTGTAGAGTGCTCTGGCGTTCCAGCTCACAGCAACTTCAAAGTCTTGGGCTTAATCAATTCTCGTGCCTCAGCTTTCCAAGTAGCTGGGAGTATAGGCGCCCGCCACAATGCCGGGCTATTTTTTGTTGCAGTGGTCATTGTTTAGCCGGCCTGGGCCACATTTGAACCTGCCACCCTTGTTGTATGCGGCTGTCTCTGTAACCACTGTGCTACAAGTGCCGAGCCAACTCAGGAGACTCTTGAACCCCAAGAGTTTGTTGCTGTGAGCTATGATATCACAGTACTCTACCCAGGGTGATAGAGAGACTGTGTTTAAAAAAAACTTAGTTGTATGTGGTGACCTGTTCTTATAGTCCTAGCTACTCAGGTGGCTGAGACAAGAGGATAGTTTGTGCCCAGGAGTCCTACACTGTGACAATACCACTGCATTCTAGCCCCAGCAGCAGAGAGACCCAGTCTCATACAAAAAAATTATTTCATAGCTCCTATATCGTTTCTTGCCAACATCAGAAAAAATGACCCCAAAAAGAACCTTGTTCAGATCAGATGACTTCCTAATAGTACACATTACAGCAGGACATTCTAGACATTGGGAGAGGGAGATAAAAGCCACTATATTTATTTTTTCTAACACTCATATGTTGAACTTATTTCCAGAATTCGTTAAAATTGTGATTAATTCTTACTAAGTTAAAAAGTCTTTCTTTCTCCCATTTCTTCCTTAGGCTCAAAGATTTGGAAAGAGACAGCTTAACAGAAAAGGTAATCTCTACTTCAATAACTTCTTATTTTATTTTATGTTTTTTGAGACAGAGCCTTAAGCTGTTGCCCTGGGTAGAGTGTTGTGGCATCACAGCTCATAGCAACCTCCAATTCCTGGGCTCAAGCAAGAGTCTCCTGCCTCCGCCTCCCAAGTAGCTGGGACTACAGGCACCTGTCACAACACCTGGCTATTTTTTGGTTGCAGCCATCATTGTTGTTTGGCAGGCCCAGGCTGGATTCGAATCTGCCAGCTCGGGTATATGTGGCTAGCACCTTAGCTGCTTGAGCCACAGGCACTGAGCCAACTTTTTATTTTTTATTTTATTTTATTTTATTATTTTTTGCAGTTTTTTGCCGGGGCCGGGTTTGTACCCACAACCTCTGGTATATTGGGCTGGCGCCCTACTCCTTTGAGCTACAGGCGCTGTCCTATTTTTGAGACAGAGTACAAGCTGTCACCCTGGGTAGAGTGCTGTGACATCATCGCTTACAGCAACCTCAAACTCTTGGGCTCAAGCGATCCTTTGCCTCAGTTTTTCTTTTTAGTAGAGACAGGGTCTGGCTTTTGCTCAGGCTGGTCTTGAACTTCTGAGCTCAAGCAATCCACCCACCTTGGCCTTTCAGAGTGGTAGGATTACAGGTATGAGCCACCGGGCCCAGCCTATTTAAATAACTTTTTTAATTACCAAAGGTGATCATTTACAGATATTTTTGGCTCTTAAAAGGAGGTTTGCTTTCTGTAAGTGGAGTTGGTCTAATTTCCATGAAGTTTCAGAGATAGCTTGGCTGTGTTGGTTATCTAATGTTTGCATTCATGTACTGCCTCATACTAGTTGGCTTTTTGGTAACTCATGGGCAGGTTTCTCAAGCTAGGTTTCTTTTTCTTTCTTGTTTTAGAGACAGTCTTTGTTGCCCTCAGTAGAGTGCTGTGTGGCATCACAGCTCACAGCAACCTCCAGCTCTTGGGCTTAGGCGATTCTCTTGGCTCAGCCTCCCGAGTAGCTGGGACCACAGGCACCCACCACAACACCCTGCTATTTTTTGTTGCAAATTGCCCGGGGCTGGGCTTGAACCCGACACCCGCGCCCTACTCACTGGGCCACAGGTGCCACCCTTAAGCTAGGTTTCTAAATGATTAATTCTGGACTGTAATTTGTCTGGATGACAGTTTTCAAGAGCACAGTTTTGTTGTAATAAACCATTTTCATCTCCCCTCTAATAGTCCCGTTTTTTATCATTTTAGAGATTGGGAGTGAAATGATCTTAATAGAAATCTTATGAGCATGTTTCATGACTGTTTATATTTTTGCTGAGACAGCATTTATCTGCCGTTTGGTCATTGTGATGTGACTAGGCAGCTTAATAACTTGTGTATGAGCCCATCAGTTCATACCTTGGGAGTATGGGGACTGCTAAACCTATGTCCTTCCCTTAGGAATGTGTCAAGGAGAAATTGAATCTCTTGCATGAATTTCTACAAACAGAAATAAAGACTCAGTTATATGACTTGGAAACCAAATTACATAAGGAAGAGTTGTCTGAGGTAAGTCAGTTCTTATCATCCCAGCTTATAGAAAAAAATCTCTTCTCTATAACTTGTGTGACCAGGGGAGCAACCTCCCCGTGCTCCTCTCCTTGTTGCCTGATAATGATAGAGGAAACACTTGTGTTTCCTTGTTCTCTTCTTGCCACTTGTTTACATTCACTGCTACTTAAATTATCCTTTCCCGCTGTAGGAGGGCTACCTGGCTAAAGTCAAATCCCTTTTAAATAAAGATTTGTCCTTGGAGAATGGAGCTCATGCTTTCAGTCGGGAAGTGAATGGACGTCTAGAAAACGGGATCCAGGCAAGGGGTCAAGATTGGAGAGTGGGAATGGCAGAGGCAAACACCCCCGCGAAGCCCATTTCCAAACCTCGAACGCCCAGGAGGAGCAAGTCTGATGGACAGACTAAGCGTAAGGACACTTGAACCCTTTTCAATACCCAAAGGAGTATTCAGTATCACATAAGGGGGCAGTCAAACTCACACCCCCAGGTAGCCCCTGGGCAGTATTTTCAAGGTTGCTTCTTTTTGTTTTTTTTGAGACAAGAGTCTTACTTTGTCGCCTTCGGTAGAGTGCCATGGCATTACAGCTCATAGCAACCTCCAACTCCTGGGCTTAGGTGATTCTCTTGCCTCAGCCTCCTGAGTAGTTGGGACCACAGGCACCTGGCACAACGCCTGGCTATTTTTTTTGTTGCAGTTTGGCTGGGGCCAGGTTTGAGCCTGCCACCCTTGGTATTTGGGGCTGGTGCCCTACTCACTGAGCCACAGGCGCTGGCCTCGAGGTTGTTACTTGTATATACTTCCCAGCTGGTAATTACTGCATACTTTCTGAGTTGGTTACGTGTGTACTTTTTTTTTTTAAATTTGAGACAGTCTTTGTTGCCCTCGGTAGGGTGCTGTGGCATCATAGTTCACAGCAACTTCAAACTCTTGGGCTCAAGAGATTCTCTTGCCTCAGCCTCCAAAGTAACTGGGACTACAGGCACTCTCCACAATGTCTGGCTGTTTTTTTGTTGCAATTGTCATTGTTTAGCAGTCCCGGGCCAGGTTCAAACCTGCCAGCCTTGGTGTATGTGGCCGGTGCCCTAACCATTGAGCTATGGGTGCCGAATGACATGTGTACTGCTTTAAATTTTGTCCTTCATCAAGTATATAGCTTTTGATCCCAAATTATGGCTACACTTGAGAGGTATCAGAAGACAGGGGTTATTAATACTTTTACTTGAAAACATTATATACATAGTTAAGCTAAACATTCTCAGATTCTTCCCTAGTTTATAGGCAAGGAAACTCTTCTGAAATTTTATTTTATCTTCTTTTTTGGAGATAGACTCTATCACCCTTCGTAGAGTGCCATGGTGTCATAACTCAAAGCAACCTCAAACTCTTGGGCTCAAGCGATTCTCTTGCGTCAGCCTCCCAAGTAACTGGGACTATAGGCACCTGCCACAATGCCTGGCTATTTTTAGAGACGGGGTCTTGCTCTGGCTCAGGCTGGTCTCAAACCCGTGAGCTCATGCAGTCCACCTGCCTCGCCTCCCAAAGTGCTAGGATTATAGGCATGAGCCACCGCTGCACCTGGCGAAATTTTATTTATTTTTTTTGAGACAGAGCCTCAAGCTGTCATGCTGGGTAGATCGCTGTAGCATCACAGCTCACAGCAACCTCCAACTTCCTGGGCTCAAGCGATTCTCCTGCCTTTGCCTCCCGAGTAGCTGGAACTATAGGCGTCCGCCACAATGCCTGGCTATTTTTTGGTTGCAGCTGTCATTGTTTGGTAGGCCTGGGCTGGATTTGAACGCGCCAGCTCAGGTGCATGTGTCTGGTGCCTTAGCCACTTGAGCCACAGGCACCGAGCCAAAATTTTATTTTTTTATCTTAGTGACTGGGTGTTGCTCTGTTGCCCAAGGCTGGGGTGCAGTGACAAGATCACAGCTCTCACTGCAGCCTTGAACTCCTGGGCTCAAGGGATTCTCCTACCTCAACTTTATGGGTAACCGGGAGTATAGGTGTGGACCACTATACCTGGTTAATTCTTTTATTTATTTTTATGTTTTTTTTTTTTTTTTTTTTTTTTTAAGAGACAAAGTCTCACTTTGTCACCCTTGGTACAGTGCCATGGCGTCACAGCTCACAGCACACAGCAACCTCCAGCTCTTGGGCTTAGGCGGTTCTCTTGCCTTAGCCTCCCACCTGCCACAACGCCCGTCTATTTTTTGTTGCAGTTTGGCTGGGGCTGGGTTTGAACCTGCCACCCTAGTTATATGGGGCCGGCGCCCTACTCACTGAGCCATAGGCACCCCCATGGCTGGGATTTTAAAAAAAGAGGGTGGGATCTGAGCTTAGGTCTGGTTATCCGTTGCTTCATCTTTTGGTTATATGAAGAGAGGTTCTGTTTCTTTGCCTGGTTTGGGGTTTGGCCCCTCAAATAGGAGCTCCCATGAAATAGCTTAGCAAACTGGCAGGTGCTAATTACTGACATTGGCAGGCTGGTTATTTGTTGACTAGAATAAAAACCCAAAGGATGCTTAATCCTCAGAACCTGGCCTTCTGCAATAGCATAGTAATGTTGAAGGATCACAACATTGCTATGGACTTTTCTATTCATAGTGGCTTTTTTTTTTTTTTTTTTTTTTTTTTTTTTTTTTTTTTTTTTTTTTTTATTAATTGCAAAAGTAAAAAGACCCGATATAAAACAAAAAACACCAAACAGACAACCCCAACCCCAAAACTT
>CAUYPK010101503.1:0-140518 GCA_963574355.1 Loris lydekkerianus | reverse complement strand
AAGGAAGTGTGGAGAAACCTCAAAGCACTCAAGCTAGACCTCCCATTTGATCCTGCAATCCCATTACTGGGCATCTACCCAGAAGGAAAAAAAAAATCCTTTTATTATAAGGACATTTGTACTAGACTGCTTATTGCAGCTCAATTTACAATTGCCAAAATGTGGAAACAGCCTAAATGCCCACCAAACCTGGAATGGATTAACAAGCTGTGGTATATGTATACCATGGAATACTATTCAGCTATTAAAAAAAAAAAATGGAGACTTTACATCTTTTGTATTAACCTGGATGGAAGTGGAAGACATTATTCTTAGTAAAGCAACACAAGAATGGAGAAGCATGAATCCTATGTACTCAATTTTGATATGAGGACAATTAATGACAATTAAGGTCATGGAGGGGGAAAGAAAAGCAGAGAGAGGAAAGGGGGGGTGGGGCCTTGGTGTGTGCCACACCTTCTGGGGGCAAGACAAGATTGCAAGAGGGACTTTACCTAACAAATGCAATCAGTGTAACCTGGCTTATTGTACCCTCAATGAATCCCCAACAATAAAATAAATAAACAAACAAACAAATAAATAAATAAATAAATAAAATAAAATCATATATGCTCCTGTCACAATATTTTAAACAAGCCTAAAAAAAAAAAAAAAAAAAAAAGATGGTGATTCCCAAGAAAATATTCAAGGATTTTCTGATCAGAAACATGTATAATCATTAGGTATTTAACTTGAAGCAAGCAATTATAAGACAGAAACTCAATGAAAGACAGAAAAGTGAGAAATAATCTGAGGTAACTTCATGGACATCTAATTACACAGGACATATTGCAATCCACTAGCTCAGTGGTTCTCAACCTGTGACTCACGACCCCTTTGTAACAATGAAAATACATCCTGCATATCAGATATTTACATTACGATTTATAACAGTAGCAAAATTATAGTTATGAAGTAGCAATGAAAATAGTTTTATGGTTGGAGGTCACACTGTATTAAAGGGTCACAGCATTAGGAAGCATTAGGAAGGTTGAGAACCACTTCACTAGCTCTTTCAGAGCCTTTAGGCAAGAAGATGGAAAGGAAGCTTTATTTCAGCAGTAAGGAGCTGCCAAAAACATTATGAGGCACACGCAGAGACAGTGGCTTTGAAATTTCAGTTTTATTCACCTCCCCAAAAACTGTCACAAACACCTGTGGACTGCAGAGTTTATCACTGCAAATGATAAATTGCAATGATAATCTCCAAAGGATTATAGAAGAGACAGATGACTTTTTATTAAAATAGAGGTTTTAGGATTGGGAACAGAATTGTGATTATCATAAAAACTCCTATTAGCTGAGCTTTCGTAGAAACAGAATTCCTTGCTAGACATTACTTCTCCATATGCCTTATGTCTCCATTTTTTCTCATTTAGTTTTAAAAGTCACATCTTCTTCCTATTGAGTTCACTGAGAAGCCCAGTCATTTCCAACTCTTGTGAGATGAAGCAGGCACTTTGCAGATCTCCAAGAATAGTTTGTCCTATTTAAGAAACAGCAGATGGAACAGTTAATGCTGTGCCTTGTCTCATCTGTACTGTCAATGTGGCACAACTTTCACTTTCTATCAAAACCAGAAAAGAGTTTACCTCCAGGCAAAGAAAAAGAAAAGAAACATCTTTAAAACCTCATTCTCTAGCACAACTATATCATGCCCTGTACCCCTGACGCATGATCAGTTTCTAATCTAAAACAATGATATAAGCAGGATTGGGAATTACCAAATAAATACATTTTTCAACAGGGATTTGGAAAATGATGTAAGGGTTGTATTGAGAGTTCAATGCTAATTCAGCTGCATAAATCTAAAAGAAAGGAAAGTAACATATATCAAAGCTATCAGAAGAATCAGAAACACTGAGGTTTTCATGTCATTACTCAAGTGGGGAAAAATGACAACTCAAACACTTTCATTGTCTGCCCCAAAACACCTGTTCCTCTTCCTTCTACATATATGCTGACAGTATCTTCATTCTACTCCCACCATTCTTTAAGGAAAATGTAATCAAAGCTTTTCTTCCCTGGGGAAAGACATACTAAGGGTTGAGGTGTTTTACATATATGCCTATATTAGAGAAAAACTATAATAGAAAGTATCTCAAATCAAAGGTCTATATTTGTTCCATACTTTGAGGTCATTAAATGATAGACAGAATTAATAGGAGAAAATGCTAAGGAATAAAGGCCTTCCTCAATTAAGATTTCCCAGAACCCTGATGTTATTAGTTAAACTCTACATTTCACCCGACAATCTCTGAGTCAGCTACAACTGCCACATTACATTTTCAATGTTTCCTTGGGAAGAAGTTGTTTCTTTGCATCAGTCATTTGCCAAATCAGCATGTTTATTCAAGAGAAAAATGGTCAAATTACAGAAAAATCAAAGGACATTCCTTGCCAGGAAAAATTTGAAGAATTCCATGTCATAGACCTCATAACATCTAGCAAAAGGCAAATGTTAAATGTCAGGGTTTAGTATTATACTAACTCTCTCCCAGAAAGCAGGTTTGACATCCTAAACAGAGACAAGTTAGAACCACTCCACTTAGGATACAAGAGCTAGTCAACATTTTTTTCATTGTTATGGTACATAATAGTTGAAGATCATTAAAGGGTGCATGTAATACATAGGCATTTTGATATAGGCATACAATGAAAATCAAATCAGGGTAACTGAAGTATCCATCACCTTAGGCATTCAACATTTCTTTGTGTTAGGAACATTCCAATTCCACTCTTTTAGTGATTTTCAAGTAAAATAACTTGCTGATTATAGTCACTTTGTTGTGCTTACAACTACAGCTCATTCTACCTAACTATCTAACTATTTTTTTGTGCCCACTAACCATGTCCCTTTCATCCCTCCTCCTCAGACCCTTCCCAGACTCTGGTAACCATCATTCTAATCTCCATCATTTCCATGAGATCGGTTGTTTTTAATATTTAGCTCTCACATATGAGTGAGGAGATGTGAGATTTTTCTTTCTGTGTCTGCCTTATTTCACTTAACATAATGTTCTCCTATTCCACCCAAGGCGTTGCAAAGGATAGGACTTCATTCTTTTCATAGCTATGTAATATTTTATTGTGTATATCTACCACAATTTCTTTATGAATTCTGTTCCATTGGTCTTTGTGTCTGTTTTTATACCAGTACCATGCTGTTTTGGTTACTATAGCCCTGTAGTATAATTTGAAGTCACATAATGTGATTCTCCAGTTTCAATCTTTTTGCTCAGTATGACTGTGGCTGTTTTGAGTCTTTGGGGTTCCATATAAATGTTAGGATTATTTTTTTCTATTTCCGTGTAGTATGTCATTGGTATTTTTTATAAGGATTGTATTAATTTGTAGGTTTCTTTGGGTAGTATGGCTATATTAACAATATTGATTCCTCTAATCCAGGAGTGTAGAAGATCTTTCCACTTTTTTGTGTACTCTTCAATTTCTGTCATCAATGTTTTATAGCTTCCATTATAGAGATATTTCCATTATAAAGATCTTTCATGTGTTTGGCTAAGTTTATTCCTAATTATCTTATTTTATTTGTACTCATTGTAAATGGAATTACTTTTTTTCTTGATTTCATTTTGAGATTGCTCTTGACATATAGAAATGCTGGTGATTTTTGTATGTTGATTTTGTATCCTACAACTGTACTGAATTTGTTTATTAGTTCTAATAGTTTTTAGGTGAAATCTCTAGGTTTCTCTAGATATAAAATCATATCATCTTCCAGCAAGGATAATTTGACTTCTTTTCCAATTGAGATGCCCTTTATTTCTTTCTCTCATCTGATTGCCTCAGCTAGAACTTTCACTAATACGTTGAATAACAGTGGAGAAAGTTGGCTCTTTGTCTTGTTCTTGATCTTAGAGGAAAGGCTTTCAGTTTTTGTTTGTTTGTTTGTTTGTTTCTGAGACTCACTTTGTCACCCTTAGTAGAGTGCCATAGTGTCATAACTCACAGCAACCTCAAATTCTTAGGATCAAGCGATTCTCTTAAGGCTTTGAGTTTTTCTCCATTTATTCTGATACTAGCAATGGGTCTGCAATTTATAGCTTTTATTGTGTTGAAGTAAGTTCCTTTTATACCCATTATTTTGAGAGTTTTTATTACAAAGGTGATGTTGAATTTTATTGAATGCTTTTTTACATCAATTAAAATGATTCTATGGTTTTTGTCCTTCATTCTGTTGATATGATGAATCACATTGATTGATTTGCACATGTTTAACCATCCTGGCTTCCCTGTAGAAAATCCCACTTGATCATGATGAATAATCTTTTTAATGTGCTGTTGGCTTTGGTTTGCTAGTACTTTGTTGAAAATTTGTGCATCTATGTTCATCAGAGATACTGGCCTATAGATTTTGTTGTTGTTGTTGTTGTTGTTATGTCTTTGTCTGGTTTCAATATCAAGGTGGGTAACATAGGCCTTGCAGAATGATTTTGGGGATACCCACCCTCTCGGATTTTTTGTAATAGTTTAAGTAAGATTGGTATTTGTTGACACATCTGATTGAAACAGATGTCGTAGTCTACATCACTATTTTTGTTATATGGAATTAAATAAAATGCTGGATATAATTTTTTTTTTTTAAGATTGGTATTTGTTCTTTGATGCTTGGTAGAATTCACCAGTGAAGCCAACAGCTCTTGGGCTTATGGGAAACTTTTGATTACTTCTTCCACCTTGTTATTTGTTTTTTGATTTATTTCTTTTGCATTTCTTCCTAGTTCAATTTTGGTAGGCTGAATGCATATAGGAATGTATCCTTTTCTCTTAGGTTTTCCAATTTATCAACATATAGTTCTCATAGTAGTCTCTGATAATCTTTTTAATTTCTACAGTATCAGTCCTAATGTCTCCTTTTCTATCTCTAATTTTGTTTATTTTGGTCCTCTTGTGTTCTTAAGCTGACTAGAGGTTTATTGATTTTGTTTAGCTTTTTACAAAACCAACTTTTGTTTCATTGATGTTTTGTGGGGGGGGGGTTGTTTTAATTTCATTTATTTCTATTCTGATCATTATTATTTCTTTTTTTCTACTAATTTTCAGTTTGGTTTGCTCTTATTTTTCTAGTTCTTTGAGATGCGTAGTTGGGTTGTTCATTTGAAGCTTTTCTGCTTTTTTGATGTAGGCACTTCTTGCTATAAACTTCTTTTTGCTACTGCTTTTGCTGTATCCCATAGGTTTTGATATGTTATGCTTCCATTTTCACTTGTTTTTGAGATTTTTTTTTATGTATTTAGCTGTTTCTCATTGTGATATTCTTTTTTTTCTAATTTTTTTCGAATTTATATAAGGGTACATATGATTAGGCTGCATTATTTGAGTTTGGTAGGACAAGTCTGAGTTGTAATTGAGTTTTGAAAATTTTTAAAATCTCTTTCTTAATCTCTCCATTGACCCACTGGTCATTCAGGAGCATATTTTTTAATTTCTGTGTTTATATTCTTTTAAGTTTTCCTCTTGTTAGTCATTATTTCCAGTTTCATTCCATTGGTATGATTTCACTTTTTTTGAATTTCTAAGACTTGTTCTGTGGTCTCACATCTGGTCTATGTTTAAGAATGATCCATAAGCTGAAGAGAAGAATGTGTAGTCTGTGCTGTTAGATGAAAGGTTCCATAAACGTCTATTAGTTCCTCTGGTCTATACCGTAGATTAAGTCTGATGTTTCATTACTGATTTCCTTTCTGGATGATCTGTTCAATTCTGAAAGTGGAACATTGAGGTCTTCAATGATTATTGTATTGGGGTCCCCCGTTAGCTCTGATATTTGCTTTATGTATCTTATTTATCCAGTGTTGGGTGCACATATATTTAGAGCTGTTATATCCTCTTGCTAAACAGACCACTTTGTCTTTATAGAATGAACTTTTTTGTCTCTTTTTGCAGTTTTTGTGTTGAAATCTATGTAATCTTATAGAAGTTTAGC
This sequence comes from Loris lydekkerianus, assembly GCA_963574355.1. Classification (NCBI taxonomy): domain Eukaryota; kingdom Metazoa; phylum Chordata; class Mammalia; order Primates; family Lorisidae; genus Loris; species Loris lydekkerianus. The sequence goes on along the minus strand of CAUYPK010101503.1, from coordinate 134,532 downwards.
CTCTCCTGCTCTTTTTTTTTTATTTTTTATTTTTTTTTAGTTTTCTTTTGCATGGAATATCTTTTTCCATTTCTTAATTTTTAGTCTATGTATGTCTTTATAGGTAAAGTGAGCTTCTTACAGACAAAATATAGCTGGCTCTTAGTTTTTACCCATTCAGCCACTCTATGTCTTTTTAAAATTTTTTATTATTATTAAATCATAGCTGTGTACATTAATGCAATCATGGGGCACCATGCACCATACAAATATACCATTTGACATATTTTCATCACACTGGTTAACATAGCCTTCCAGGCATTTTCTTAGTTATTGTGTTAAGACATTTATATTCTACATTTAGTAAGTAATTGGTGGGATCACACCTACGGTGCATCTTACAAGGGTACATGTGAAACTCACTCTGTGTCTTTTGATTGGAGTTCAATCCATTCACATTCAATGTTATTATCAGTAGAGATAGACTTAAAATCACCATGTTGTTGTTTGATTTCTGATTGTTTTGTTGTCCTCTCTTTCTTTGTTACTTCTTTCCTATCTTGCTTCATTAAAAGTGATTTTCTCTGTTGGTCTAGTTTTAATTCCTTGCTTTTTATGTTTTGTGTTTCTGTTACAGGATTTTTTGATTTGAGATCGCCATGAGCCTTGCAAGAAAATACTTTATAACCAATTATTTTAAGTGAATGAGAACTCCACATACCAAAAAAACAAATAAAAAAAGGAAAGAGAAATCTAACAGAAATTCTATTATTTACCTCCATTTTCCCTCTCTTTTTACCTTCTGTTGTTTCCATCTGTATCTTTCCATGCTGTCATTCAAACATTGTTGTTACTTTGGAGAGGTTTGTCTTTTAGTCCTCCTACTCAAGATATAATTGGTTTATATTTTGCAATATAGAATCAGAGTATTCTGTTTTTGTGTCCTTACTGTTACCAGTGAGTTGTATACCCTCAGATGATTTCTTATTGTTTATTAATGTCCTTTTCTTTCAGACTGAAGTCCTCTTAGCATTTTTTGTAAGATAGATCTGATAGTGATGAAATCCCTCAGGTGTTACTTATCTGGGAAAGTATTTCTCCTCCACATTTTAAGTGTATTTTTACAAGATATAATAGTCTGGAGTTAAGGGTTTTTTTCTCTTCATTGTTTTTTATGTGTCATTCCACTGCCAGGCATATTGGGGCTCCATCATTTTATTTGCTTCTTTTTTCTTGCTTCCCTAGGTTATTTTTGACCTTTGGGAGCTTGATTATTAAATGTCTTGAGGTTTCCTCGTGTGGGTTAAATCTGCTCAATGTTCTATGACCATCTTGTACCTGAATATCAATGTCTTTCTCTAGGTTTGAAAAGTTCTCTGTTGTTATTCCTTTGACTAAAAATTCTACCCCAATCTCTTTCTCTCTCTCCACCTCTTCTTTAAGGTCACTAACTCTTAGATTTGCTCTGTTGAAGCTATTTTCTAGTTCTCGTAGGTGTGTTTCATTCTTCTTTATTCTTTTTGTTCTTTTCTGTGTATTTTCAAATTGCTTGTTTCAAGTTCACTAATTCTGTCTTTTGTTTGATCAGTTCTCCTGTGAGAAACTCTGATGGATTTCTCATTTGTCAATTGAATATCTAAGTTCTAGAATTTCTGCTCAATTTTTTTTTTTAATTATTTCAATCTCTTTGTTAAATTTATCTGATAGGCTTCTGAATTCCTTTGCTGTGTTGTCTCAAAGTTCATTGAGGTTCTTCAGGATAGCTACTTTGAATTCTTTATATGAAAGGTCACCTATTTCCATCAATCCAGGATTGGTTGCTGGTACCTTATTTACTTTCTTTAATGAGGTCATGTTTTCCTCGATGTTCTTGATGTTTGTGTATGTTCATTGATGTCTGAGCATTAAAGAGTTACATAGTTGTTTTTATCTTTGCAGTCTGGGCTTATTTTAACTTACTCTTCTTGAGAAGGTTTTCCAGATATTCAAAGGGAATTGATTACTGTGGTCTAACTCTTTGGTCATTGCAAATATATCTGAGGGTGCCTTAAGCTCAGTAATGCTATAACTCTAAAATGTATAGGAAATAAGGTAAGTGCAGGGGGTGAAATTAATTATGGCAAGGTAGTTTACACATTGCTAACAAATATAACCTAAAACCTGAGTGACTTAGCAGAGCAAAGCTTTATTTGTATCCACACTGCAAACAAATTTGTATTGGAAGGATATCCATGGTGACTCTCCTAAATTGTGACTCAGAATTCTTCCATCTTAAGACACTGCCATCTTCAAAACATACAAACAAGATCTTTAAAGTATGACAATGGAGCTTTAATAGGTATTGCATTAAAATTATATATTGCTTTGGGCAGTATGGACATTTTAACAATGTTGATTCTTCTCGCCATGACCATGGTATGTTTTCTCTTTTAATCTTGCATCCCAGGCGTCTTTGACTTTCATGATGTTTACAGCCAGTTCTCGGGTGATGCCACCTGCTCAGGGTGCTTCTGATGCCTTCTCGTGACTGTGTTCAGATCGTGTGTATGTGGCAGGAGCATCACAGAGACACAGGCAAGATGGTGACGTCCTCTGACTGGGTTCTATCAGGTGGTCTGCAATCTTAGTTTGTTTCATTCCTGGTGATTCTCCCTTTGAACCCTTAACTGAGGAGATCCCTGTCCAGTTTTTCCACCATAAAACTACTCAATTCCCTGTATAATTCACAGTGTTTGGGGACAGTTTCTGTGCAGGTACATTGGACTCCAGGGCTGCTCAATTTTTTTCCTTTTTGCAGTTTCTTTGGTTCTGTTAATTTGTAAATGCATAAATTACTCTTTGTTCGTCAAGCTTTCCCCACAGGTTTTAGGAGCCATAGATGTATCTTGATGGAGTCAGTGATGATGACGGGAAGATGGCCGCACCCTTGATTCCCCAGAGTCAGTGTCTCTGCTGTGTTTACCGGGTGCATTCTAGTGCAAGGTTCTCTTCTCCCTGTTTGTTAATTTAGAACAATATGGGCTCAAAATTAGTTTATACAGTGGCTACAGTTTCTTACCATTGCCCACTTCGATGCTCTCATTGCTCTGGACCTGGTCAGTGGGAGGTCCTTCAGGCTGGCGTCTGCATCAGTCCCCTCATCAACTGACCACCCTATCACCCAAGAAGTGGCTTAAAAAGATGTCCCAGCCCCATCTTGTACTTCCCTAGTTCCAGCCCCATAATCAGACTTTTCTCCAATAGGTTCCTTTTCTTTTTAGTGGAAAATGACATTTAGATCTGGGTGCTAGATGTACAGTTCTCGGGCAGTCTCTGCAGTGGAAGGCAGGAAGATGTTTCAGTTCAAATGGACACTGCCAGTCTCAGCCCGACACCTGCACAGAGCCGGTTACAGCCAGGAGAACTGGAGGGAGATCTGGAGGGTCTGCACGTCTCTTGCTGTTTTAACAGAGAACAGAATTCTATTTTTCATTTCAGCATACTTAAGATCTATTTTCAGCTTTACAAGGGGGTGATTCTTTTAATCATGTATTTTTGGGTAACAACAAATGTTTTCATGAAATGTTCCTCTATGTAAATCTCTTACGGCTGCTGTAACAAATCTGTAAGAAATCAGTGGGGGTGACAGAGTGTACAAGTGTGGTTCCCTCTCAGTTCTCAACCATTTTACTGGGCTGCAGGCAAAGTGCCGGTGGGGGATTCTTTTTGGAGGCTGTAAGGGAGAGTCTCTTATTCTGCTTCTAAGGTGACCTGTGTCCTTGGCTGTAGCCCCTCGTCAGCCCTTCCAGACTCACTTCTAATCTCTTCTTCCACTTCCTTCTTACAAGGACCTTGTGGTTACACTGGGCTGACCTAGCGCAGATCACGGCACCCCCTTAATCTAATTAAAGTCTCCGTTACCAGGTAAAGTGATGTCTCTGAAGCCATTAATCACCCCCACACAATCTGCTAATTTGTGTGACTGTCTAACTATTTTTACAGAATAAATTTTACTGTTGAGTTGTATCGATCAGAACACTTTCATTTGCAAATGTTAGAACAAAACAACTCCAATTAGGCTCAGGCAATGAAAGGGCTTTCCTGGTCCATGAGGGGGTGGCTCCCTGCTGAATCCTGGGTCTCCCATCCTGCAGCTTTGTGTACTTTGTGCTAACTCTCAGCCCAGCTCTCCACTCCTGCTGGACCACCAGTAACTCTGGGATTCTGTTCTCCATCTGGCAACCCCAGGACAGAATTTTTCCCCCCTATAATGTCAATAACATATAGTCAATGACTTTCATTGGCCCCATTATATGGGACTCTGTAAGTCAAAATGTTTGCTGCTCTCGCTAAAACTGCAACTGCTTGATCATTATAATTTATTTATTCACTTAAGATTTTCCTTGATTTCCCCTCTACTATCTCCCCCCTCTTCTCTTTTTTCCTTATTTTTAAATATTCTTCATTGCAAAAAGAATTTGAATACGATACATAACTCCATGATTATTATTTCAAATGTCTCATTTAACATGTTTTAAAAATTTTTTATAGATAAAAATAATGTAGCAGAAAATATGACCTGAAGCTTTATTATAGTTGAGAGAGACTACTTTTATTTTTTGTTATAATGATTTTTATAATAACTTTTTTTTTTTTTTTTTTGAGACAGAGCCTCAAGCTATCGCCCTGGGTAGAGTGCAGTGGCATCACAGCTCACAGCAACCTCCAACTCCTGGTCTTAAGCAATTCTCTTGCCTCAGCCTCCCGAGTAGCTGAGACTACAGACACTGGCCACAATGCCCGGCTATTTTTTGGTTGTAGTTATCATTGTTGGGCAGGCCCGGGCTGGATTTGAACCTGCCAGCTCTGGTGTATGTGGCTGGTGCCTTAGCCGCTTGAGCTACAGGCGCCACCCTATAATATTTTTAAGTAGATTGTTTAAAAAGTCCATTTTTACTGTATGTTAGTAAATCCTGAGATGTGACTAAAGTGTGTGATTATGGAAGACATTTAGATATAAAAATATGAAAATACATTCATGTTAAAGATGTAAATCTCAGAAAAGTCTCATATACTTTTAGCAGTCTCTGTGTGTTGATTTCTTTGATATTTACGTGGTTGCTTTCTTTTGTTTCTATAACTGAAATATTTATGGAGCATAAATGGATTTGGGCCGCCTGCTGATTTGGGTGGACAAGACATTGGTAGCTTTACTGCTGGGCATTTTTCAAAACTATAAAATATCAAAAATCCTATTTATTTTCAGAAATAAGAGCATGTCAAATTTAAGGAAACCCAAGCTTATTTGAATAGTAAAGCACACATTTAAACCATTCAACTTTTTAATCAGGCAAGCTTTATTAACCTCTTCCAATACTTCTGTTTTTTAAATTCCAAAACTTGTATTGTTCTTTTAGTTGGAACCAGAACTTATAAGTCTTTTAATGCCTTTTAAATTAGAATTTAAACTCTTTTGCAGGAGAGAGAAAAAGAAATAGAAATATAGAAGGAGCTCAGTTAATACCTCTAGACCAGGCGTTCTCAAACTTTTTAAACAGGGGTCCAATTCACTGTCCCTCAGACCACTGGAGGGCCGGACTACAGTTTAAAAAAGAAAAACCAACTATGAACAGATTCCTATGCACACTGCACATATCGTATTTTGAAGTAAAAAACAAAACGGGAACAAATACAATTCACACGGCTTCACGTGGCCCGCGGGCCGCAGTTGGAGGACACCTGCTCTAGACTGACACATTACAAAGTTCAAGCCTGTTACTTCACAATGCTTCTTTAATTGAAGAACTATAGTAAGAACTTGCCATTTTTGCCCTGTGAATATCCAGTTGTTATCTGACCGACTATGATTATCCAATACTAATAGACATTGTATAGATGCTATTATACTGCGTGAGTAAAACGACGGCCTCTTTTGCGTTAGTGTACAATCGTTCCTTTGAAATAGCAGGACACAGAGAGAGCGCAGTCATGAAGAAACTTAATTTTCATCTCTCATTATTCTTCAAAACCTTTTCTGTGGAGCCAATTCTCCTCTTGTCTTATGGATAAAATTAAGACCACTCTCTCACTTGACATGCCGAATTCTCAGAAGAAAAAAAAAGAAAAAGAATTGAGACCAATCTCACCAGTTTTCTTTTTTGTTTTTCTCTCTCTTGCCCTCATGACTTTTCAAGTCACTTTTATGTCCTTAAAGTCCCCTAGACAACCTCTGGTCATGAATTAAAATAGCATTTTCTTGCAATAGAATTATTTTCACATGCGCTGAATTTAAAGATTCTCCCCTTCACCAGGTTGGGCCCCAGTTACGGCAGGATGGGCCTGGCCAGCTCCTCCGTTTCTCCTGGCCCCTCCTCCCCTCTCTAGAAATGTGTGTGTGTGAGCAGTGGATATGACTCCACTATCCTGGCATTGATTTGTCATTGATTTGTCTGGGTTTCCCTGGGCCATGACAGATATGTGAGGTCAGCTTTTACTAGTAAACATGCCTCTGGGTGCTCTTGAGAGACACCATACATTCTTCCCTCCCTGCTGGAGGACCTGCACCTGCCAGTGAACCTGCCATCTTTAGAGAGGCCCTGCCCCCTGTAGGAATCTAGGAAGTTTGGCCCCTGCTGTGTTCTCTCAGGTAAGCTATGAGGGTGGCAGGCAAAACCCAGGTCCCTGTCTTGTGCTAGGACCACATCGAGCCAAAGGAACAATGTCTCTTCTCTCTGCCTTTTGAGGACTGGCCAGCTGGATTCCCCACGTGGCAGGTGTCTGCTTAGGCAGCTGAGATCTCCCAGCTCCAGAGGGAGTACCCTGAGTGTTCTGACCATCAGTGCCTCCTCCCATGAGCTTGTGGCAGGCATGGTGACAACCCTTCTCTCCCCCCTCCCTCACTTCACCTTCCCTGTGACCTTCTTATACCTCTCAGCTGAGGGCTCTGTGTGGCCCACGGCGGTCCCGGGATGGGGAAGTAAAGGTATTAGGCCCCCCAGGACCTGATTTGCGGGTCTGGAGGCTCCTTGTGGAATTTGAAACCACTTGCCACCTCTTTTCCAGAAGTCTAAACCAAATCTGAGATAGAGAGTCCTATTTTAAATCCTGTCACAAGCGAAAGATCACTAATTAGTAAAGATTTCTTATTCAAGGACCATTTACTTCGTAGCTGAAGTACAAAGTGGAAAAATCTAAGTTATGATGGTTTTTTTCAGGTAATTTCACCACTGACTATTATTACATTTTTGTCACTTTGGTTTCTTCATTTATAATATTCCTACTTTTCTCTTGATGAGGCTGTGAAGATTATAAGTACCTGGAAACGGTAGGGAGATTAGCAATTATGTAATGTTCCCCTCATTATGTTTCTGGCAGGCAGCTGTTATGCATGCATTATTATCTGTACCTTGATAATGGAGAAATTGAGGCTAACATGAACATTATTTTGGAATAAAAATGTATTAAACTTGAAATATCACTTACCCAGACCACCTATCTTCTCAAGTGGCTGTGAGAATTCTATAGACAGGGAAAGAGCAGCGTCTTCTGCTCAAGTTCTACCGTAACTGAAGGCAAGTGCTTGATTAAGTGTGTGCTGCTCAGCTGTCGGTGTTGGGAGCTCCATTCATCAGCCGTGTGTGGGTGACAGCTGGTTTACAAACACTCAGCGCATATGAAATGCACACTTGTTACCAATATTTTGTTAATAGGCTACTAAGACGCTGCAGTGAAATGGCGTCATTTTAACAGTTAAGTAGAACGGAAGTCACTGATATTACAAACAAATGTTAAAACTTAACTCCAAGATTACATGAGAGCGTCTTCTTTCTTTTTTTTTTTAAACACAATATGTAGTTTAGCATGCTGTGGGATTTGTACACCATTTCTTTCTAAAATTTGACATTTTGTATCAAACTTTATATATGCATACCATTTAAACCAGCTATTCTACCTATAGAAATATATCTTTAAGAAAATTGCCAGGTAAGACCAATGTGTATATTTGTGTGTGTATTATTGAATCATTTTTTTTTAGTGTAAAATATTGGAAATACCTAAATGATCATTGGTATAAGTTACATATATCAGGATACATCAATATAATGTAGCACTATAAAATCACTAATAATTGCTATGTATCTCTGTTCACAATTAAATATTTCCCAATATATTATTAATCAGAAAATGCATTCTACAAAAGGACATTTCGTATTATTCCGTTATTATAAAAAATGTTTTCATATATGCCTTGAAAATTCTGGAAGAATATACACTAAAATGTTCAGAGTGGTTGGTTCTGAGTGGAGGGATTCCTTTAATCAGTAAATGCCCGTCAGTCCTCGTGAGTGAGAAGTGTTTCAGGGGTCCTCAAACTGCGGCCCGTGGGCCACATGAGGCGGTGTGATTGTATTTGTTCCTGTTTTGTTTTTTTACTTCAAAATAAGATATGTGCAGTGTGCATAGAAATTTGTACATAGTTTTTTTTTTTTTTTTTTAAACTATAGTCCGTCCCTCCAATGGTCTGAGGGACAGTGAACTGGCCCCTTGTTTAAAAAGCTTGAGGACCCCTGAGTGAGCCAGTTTCCACTGTCGACGCTTGCTTTTCTGAGGTTTCACACCGTGCCGACTCTACAGGCCCACTTTGGCCCACAGAGGTTGTTTGCTGTGTCAATCTGTGGTCTTCAGGTGGTCTCAGGAAGCAGGTGGCTGCTGGGTCAGTGGAGCCACCACATCATTTCCTCTCCTTCCTACTGGAACCTCAGCCCATGTGTCTCCTGGTGCTGGGACACACTGTTCACTTCTGCAGATGAAACAATGGAATTTTTTATGTTTGTTCTGCAACAGCTTTTGACCCTTTCCTTTTATAGCATTTTTACCAATAGCTGTTATTAAAGTTGAAACTATCTTTTGTTTTATGACGTATTCCGTTATTTTACATGATTATTGAGAAGATGGAATTAAATATGATTTGAAGAGGTGCTTGTCTGGAGTTGGCAGCAAGAGTGATGGTCAGAATGCCTTTGCTCTGGGGACATGGTATGAGACAAATAACTTCATACGGAATGTAAACTGTGAGGGTTGGACTGAGTCAGAAAGTGCAGTTTTGGTGCACGGATGTACTATACAGCGGCGAGGTCTGGCTCTTAGTGTGCCCAGCACCTACACGGCATACCGCACATGCGGCAGGTGACTTCTCATCCTGCGTCCCATGCCACCCTCCCACCTGTGGTGTCTCCAGTGTCCCTCGTGTGTCATTCTTGAGCTCCCTCCTGTAAGTGAGCTTGTGTGATATTTCACTTCCTGTCTCTGGATTATCTCATTTAAGATAATGACCTCTACTTCATTTATGTTGCTGCCAAAGATATGGTTTCATGCTTTCTACAACTGAGTAGTATTCATGGGACATGCACATCGCATTTTTTATCCAGTCGTCCACTCTTGGACACGTAGGTATTTCCATGTGTTTGCCGTAGTGAACAGTGAGTGCTGTGATAGGCATACGAGTGCTTGCGTCTTTTTGATGTAGCGACTTATTTTCCTCTGGGTAGAGTCCCACCAGTGGGATTGCTGGATTTAGCTATATTTAGCTCTTTGGGAATTCTCTGTGCCATTTCCCATAGAGGTTGTGCTAATTTACGTTTCCTTCGCATCCTTGCTAACATCTGCTGTTTTTGACTTTTGGTAGTGGTTATTCTAAGTCAGAACTTTTAAACCTAGCTTCAGTGGTCTCCCAAGATCTACAAATGTGGATTAAAGAATCTGCAAACAGCCTGTAATTTTATGCAAAGTCTTGTGTGTGTCAGGGGCTGCTGTGATGAGTATCTGGTTGTGCATTTTTCAGAGGACAAGTTTTATGCCATCCAGCAGATTTCTTGATGAGAAATCTGGAGATTAAGAACTCCCAGGACACCAGCTCTGCATGACTCTCTTCAGCTTTTAGGTCTTCGGACTTCTACAGAGCTGTGTGGGAGGACGGTGCCGTAGGAGGTCTCTGTCTGACCCAGGGTCAGGAGGGACACCCGAGGGATGCTGGTGTGTGTGGTCAATCTTTGGGATTGTCAGCATATGTTTTCACATGATATGGGTTAAGAACACGATATCTGGTTCTGCACTGATGGGTTTGACCTTGGTGGAATGAGCCTGGGGAAGTTAGCCAACGTCTCTGCACCTCAGCTTCCTCCAGGATACTAACAGCAGTGCCCCTTGGACGACATCTCTGTGGTTGTTAACTGTGCTGCCCAATGTCAAGAGCTTAGAGCTGTGCCTGCCCGGCACATATCAGTGCCCAGTCACATTGGTCACCGATATTATTGTTGCTTCTGCCCCTGGGTCCGAACTTCTTTCCAGCAGCCTGAATTCCTGGCACCAGGCTTGGATTACGTCTTTTGTGGCCATGGCAGGACTGGGCTACTGTGGCCCAGGACTCTGCTACTCCCATCCCCGTCCTTTCTCTTACTTGAGCAGATTTCCCTCTGGAAGATGAGCTGCCTTTGATAGTGATTTTTCCATCTCGCCCTGAGTTGGCGAGAGCAGGCAGAGGCTGCTGTCCAGCTCCATAGGTCTCAGAGCTTTCTTTGCAGAATAAAAGGATTAGGTTACATGACTTCCAAGGTCACTTTATATCATGATAACCTATAAATTTATAAATAATAGAATCAGCGCACAGGTGAGTGGCGTGAAATGTGACCAGAATAGTTGTATTTTCAAGCTTCAAATAATCACTCTGGACATTTAGATAAAAACTTGGCTTTCGATGATACCTAGGTATACATTACATATGAAAAATCTCTAGTTTTTGGAAAATTAAGAAATTATCTCCAATTATGGTGATAGCATTTTATTTAATTTAACACTAAATCCATGGTCTACGAGTCTGTGTCTGCCCGTGTATCTGTACAGACATGTATGTCTGCTTGTGTGTGTATATATATATATGCAGGGATAGTGTTAAAGAAAATTAAGTGCTAAAGAAAATTAAGGCATTATTTATAAATCAATTGGTTTTACAACATTAATAATATTAAACGATATTTTCACCTAATATTTTCATGTATATTTTCAAAAAGTAAAGCAATTATTATAGAAGCTCCAATTCCTAAAAATGTGGAAGACCAATAAACAAAGGTTTAGGAAGGCAAGTGAAGGTTTCTAAGTAAAAGGGGATAGGATATTTTAGATTAAGTACAGTGGACTTCTCAGTATTACTATAGCTAAAAAAAAAAAAAAGGTGGCAAAAAACGGCCAGCAGAGGCCCTCAGTCCCATAGCTTATGGATTCCGTTACTCGGTCAGAGTGTCTGGGCAAAGCGCAGCCAGCTGGTTCCAATGGGCTTGTTTGCTCACCTCAGATAACTAATCACTGCCAGGCTTAGGCGAGAACAGGAAAATATTTACCTTATACATACAATTAACATGTACAACAGTTTACAAGGAGTTGGAAGACATTACATGCAGAAGCATGAGGAGGAGGAAACGTGGAGGTTCAATGTTGTGAAATCCGCAGTTTTCAGAGGGAGGGATGGTGAGTGGAAGGCAAAGCCATTATCTGGGGGTCTCAGTTTCAATCTTTTCAGCTTTGTTTTTTCCTCAGTTTAACTATTGCTTTACTTTTGAAAGAAAAGGAAAACGAAAGAGTTCAAATAGGGTCTTTTCTTGGCAAAAATCCTGAATGCTCTGTTTTTTTCACTAAGGATAAATTTTAAAAAGAAATAATAAAAGGCAGGAGCACCTATGGAGCATATGACAAGGGTACAAGTCAAATCCCCACCTATGGAGCATATGACAAGGGTACAAGTCAAATCTGTCAAGTGTGGAACATAAACGTCTTGGCACAATCATCAAATAAATGAGGTGAAAGCTATGTTGATTGGTTTGATCTAACCACATCAGATTGCATAAAAAAAAATCAAGACATTGTACTCCACATATGCATAAATGTATTCATGATCTATGTGTATTTGACTTAATAAAAAAAAGAAATAATACAATCAGAAACAGAAGTAAGCCTTGGGAGGCTATCCCATGTGATGCTCTTGAGCTGCCTGTCTCCCTCACCCCTGCGCTTTCTTTTGTTTTTACACTGAGATTTGTGCATCACTGCAAGTTCTCGTAAGAAGAAAACCTCCACTGGACGAGCACCAGCCTCGTGTGTTAGTCCCTTTGCAGTGAACAAAGCACAGAGGCTGGTGGTTTGTAAAGGAGAGGTTCACTGGCTGCACAAGCAGCGTCTGCAGGGTGAGGGCTCCAGGGAGCTTCCAGCTAACGTGGAAGGTGAAGGGGGAGCAGGTGTGTCACGAGGTGGGAAAAGGAGGGAGGGAGGAGGTGCCGGGTGCCTTAAATAACCAGCTCTCCCCGGGTGACACAGAGAACACTAGTCATCACCGTGGGGAAGGCACCAAGCCATTTAGGAGGGAGTCACACTGAGAACCGACTCACCTGCCACCTGGCCCCACCTGCCACACTGGGGTGATTTCAGCGTGCTGTTTGGAGGTGTCAAACGTCCACACCATGTCACTCTGGCACCTTTCTTGAGAGAGAAAACCAGTTTCCTGGGGTGTATCAGAGTTAGTTGACAACATATGCAAGATACCAAAACCTACATTTGGTCGGAAAAAGAAAGTCAGTCTGTCTGGGCCTCAGTTTCCTAACTTGTGTCCTCATGCCCTGAGTGTGTGGCTGTGTGTGAGGAGGAGCTGCATCGGGGAGGGCAGGCCGAGGGGTGTAATTAATGACCTGACCTGGATGTATAGACTAGGAAGATGGTCATGTTGCTCATGGCCAGCAGGCAAAATACTGGCCACTAGGTAACGATGAGCAGGTTCTAAGGAGTGAAATTAGGATAAGTAATATCAAAGCCACAGAAAAATGGAGGGCAATTCTAGGCACCTGTCTTTCATTCTTTTTAACTCTTTTTGAGGTTCTTTTCTTTTCTTTTTTTCTGATATTCTTCTCTCTCTCCTCTCTGTCTCTGCCTCTCTCTCAGGGGCCAATGGCTGCCTTGGTGCTTACAGAGTCTTCAGAATTCAAACACAGTTGAACAGATAATGGGGATGTGTGAGACATTATTGGCCTTCCTTAAAGGAGACCTGGAGAATCTTTGAAAACTAAGCATCCTTTCAAGATTTTTTCTTTAATTTTCAGCAGGGAAGTGGTAGGCAGTACCTAATTAAATTCATGATAGCATCCAGAGCAAATCAGCCTCTTTGGAGAAGGACGTGTTTACCTTACTCGCTTTTATACCTTCGCCAGCAAGAGTGAACCAAGTAAGAACAACTTATAACGGTAGAGATAAAGAGTCACCGCAAGGTCTGCTTGGTTGAGTATACCCATTTTATTTCTAAAAAGCAGCCTCTCAAGGATTTTCAGTGCTACAAAAAAATGATGCAAATCACTAGTTTTTACTTACAGAAAGATGTACCATGCAGAGATATCAAAATACAGGATTTGATATCTTGCATATCAAATGACCCTAGGGGTAGTTACCGCAGGCTGTGGTCTTACGTGGAGATGTTTAAGGCATTTCCTTTATTAATTTTAGTGTTGTGTGTATCTAGCAACACTAAAATGTCTTGCAATATCTTTCCAGTGCATTAAAAATACTTCCAGGTGTATATAATTTATTGATCTATGTGTTTTTTCTCATAAACACTGTATTTGCTATTGTTTATTTGAGTCATTCTATTATATCCAAGATTTCTATGAACACTATTTAACCTCTGGATAGGAATAACTATCTCTAAAATACTTATCTGTTGCCCAAGCGAAAAATAATAGAGTAAAATTATTATATCATCTATTGCAAATAAACGCATTTGTTTTATATAGGACAAAGGTTTGGGTGCTTTTCTGGGGCATGGTGAAGTCAAAGGGGTTGAAATTTACTGCTTTTATTTTTTTCTCTTTCGGCAATATGTGTTTATAAAATGGACTAAACAATTTTTTACTCACCAATAAACTCCAGTGACATAAATCAGATGACTCAGACATAGATAAAGTCTGAGCCTTTGTTGCTCAAGAGTCAGGGCGGTCTTTCTTCCCTTTTTTATTTTTTACTTTATGGGCTTCTAATCCACAATGGTATCTAATGTCAAGGACACAGGCAGTGTCCCTGAGGGCTGGGCACTGGGTCTGCAGCAGACAGGGGCAGGTGCAGTGGGAAACATCCTTCTCCTCCTCACACAGCTGTTGCCGTGGGCACCCCGGGAACCGAATGCTGCGGAAATGCGGAGAGTGGGTACAGGAGGTGAGATCCAAGGCCATATTTTCTTCCTGCACTTGAAAATACACTCACAGCATCCAACCACTTGTTTTAATACATTTCATAAATATATTTAGTGTATTTCCGAGCCATTTTGCACTCCTCTTTCACTCCTAGGTAACAAGTTGCTCACAATCCATCAATTTTTCTCACTTCCCTAGTTTTCAGTCTTGCATGTGAAATATTTCAATGCCGACCACTCCTTTATATGGAGAGACATTGGTGTTCTCAGGCTGAGTCACGGGTTGAAGGGTTGAAGGAGAGAAAGTTGACAAACAGTTTCTTTCCCATACCCCCAAGCTCGCAGAGGGATGGGTTGGTCCCCAAGTCCCCGCAGGACGGTCAGACCTTTGCATTCCAAAGGCAATGTGATCCGTGCTACTGAGAAACTTGGTCTTCGAGTTACACTAAAAATGTAAATGAACTTCAAAATTAAATTTGAGTTTTTTTTTTTGTTTGTTTTTTTAAAATATTTGAGACAGAGTCTCAAGCTGTCAGAGTGCCATGGTGTCTCAGCTCACAGCAACCTCAAACTCTTGGGCTTAAATGATTCTCCTGCCTCAGCCTCCCCAATAGCTGTGACTACAGGCACCTGCCACAACGTCCAGCTATTTTTGTTGCAGTTGCCACTGCTGTTTTAGCTGGCTGGGGCTGGGTTCAAACCTGCCACCATTGGTATATGGGGCCGGCGCCCTACCCACTGACCCATAGGCGCTGCCCTAAATTTGAGTTTTTGATTTTCACTTTCTTTTTTTTTTTTTTTTTTTTTGAGACAGAGCCTCAAGCTGTCACCCTCGGTAGAGTGCTGTGGTATCTCAGCTCACAGCAACCTACAACTCCTGGGCTCAAGCGATTCTCTTGCCTCAGCCTCCCATGTAGCTGGGACTACAGGCGCCCGCCACAACGCCTGGCTATTTTTTGGTTGTAGTTGTCATTGTTGTTTGGCAGGCCTGGGCAGGATTCGAACCCGCCAGCTCTGGTTGTATGTGGCTGACACCTTAGCCGAGCCTTGATTTTCACTTTACCATTGATTTCCACTGATGGGGAAGAAGCATCACTATGAAACTAAACCAAACTAAATGAATCAGAAAACACAAAAAACTTAACATTTTATAACTGCGTTAGAAACTTACATGGCGATAGAGACAAATATCTTGGGCCAGTCTCTCATCCAGATGGGGATGGTGATGGTTTTATCCTGTTTTCCTGTCATTCTTTCAATAGCTGAAGACAGACGTCTGTGATTGAAGAGTCTGTCTTTAGATAAAGGGACAATTTGTAAAGTTCCTCCTGCTCCCCATATTATTTTCCCTATTTGGGCATTTCTTATTTTTACTCAGCAACAAAAATGGGAATAATAATCTTTTCCCAATGACATACAAACTTTGCCAGGATGGAAAAAAGGTTAAATCAAAGAAGACATCTGTTAAATGGATGTAGTCACAGGGGATGGACTGGCTGGTCTCTGCTTTTATTCAGATCTTGTCCTAGTACAGGGCAGACACACCACGTGTGTGTGCACCTGTGTATTTGTGTGTGTGTGTTTGGGGAAACTGGGAGGGGGTTGTTCTGACCTATGATCTGACTTTTCGGGCTGTGATTTAAAAAAAAACTCCAGAAAAGGAATATTCTAGTAGCAGCGAAAGATGGGAAGCTCATATGCTATCAGTCCATACATTTTCCCCTCTCCAGAGTTTTGTTCTTCTATCTTTGTTTAAAATATACAAGGAATTACCTGGGGCAAAATACTGATGGTTCTGAGATTTTTTTTTTTTTTCAAACAGAATCATCTTTACTACATTGAGGAAGATGATATACAAAGTTAATTCCATTAGTTTTCATATCTGAGATTTTTTTTTTTTTTTGAGACAGAGTATCACTCTGTCGCCCTGGGTACAATGCCTTGGCATCATCATAGCTCACAGCAACCTCAGACTCCTGGGCTCAAGTGGTCCTCCTGCCTCAGCCTCCTGAGTAGTTGGGACTATAGGTGTTAGCCACTGTGCCCAGCCAGATGATGACTCTGTTTTTTAAGTTGATTTTTTTTTATTTTCATTTTTTATTTTTTTATTAAATCATAGCTGTGTACATTGATATGATCATGGGGCATCATGCACTAGCTTCATAGACCGTTTGACACATTTTCATCACAATGGTTAACATAGCCTTCCTGGCATTCTCCCAGTTACTGTGCCAAGACATTTACATTCCACATTTACTAAGTTTCGCATATACCCTTGTAAGATGCACCGCAGGTGTAATCCCACCAATCCTCAAACGCATTAGCAAGAAAAAAACAAGGGATCCCATCGCAGGCTGGGCAAGGGATTTGAAGAGAAATTTCTCCGAAGAAGACAGGCGCACGGCCTTCAGACATATGAAAAAATGCTCATCATCTTTAATCATCAGAGAAATGCAAATCAAAACTACTTTAAGTTGATTGTTTTTTAATGCTAAGGCTTCAAAACAATTAGGGTTGACAAGGGGCTGGTAGAAAAGGCATATTTATTTATAAGCCCTTTTTCTAAGCTTCTCTATTCTTTGCATTTAAAGTGTATGAGGATAAATATTCCCCTATACTTAATTTTTTCATTTAAATGTTAAGTCACCATTTGTATGCAAAATGTTTTATTAGAATTTCATTAATTATGAATTTATATTTATGTGAATAGGGGCTTAACTGAAATTTACCTTTATATTTTTACAAAAATTGTTACCTAAGAAATTAACAGTAAGCGAAATTTCAATAGCACATCTACCTAATTAGGTAAATCAGTTGTTTTCAGCCAGCTTAGAAATACTCTGAACATAATATAGTGTAATTGCTGTCTATAAATGCATAAATTAGATTTCAGCGACTTCAGTGATTTAATTAAAAATCATTCCTGTGTGTTCATTATAGCAGGACTTTAATGTCAGATAGCTTGGTTAATATGTACAATGGAAACAATATACAAAATAAAATTATATAATACGTATAATTAGATATATAATGGTGGGCACTTCTTATTAGGTAAGATTTTTTTCTTACAATTAATAAAACTTGATTAAGTTTTACAGTATCTTTTTTTTTCAAAGGACAATAAAGAACAAAGAAGACTTTGAAATGAAGTCTTCATTGAATGATCAATTTATTCTTTCATAAGCTCCTTAGGGTTAGAAAGATTACTTTGGACATTATTACCACATGCCGCAGTATAATTTTGGCAAAAGGTTAAAAGAGATCTCTAGTAACAGTAGTGACAACGTGAATATTCAAAGATACTTTCTGGAAACATAGGTACTTTGATTGTTTTTAATAGGAAACATTGTTATTGTATAAAATACCATACAATGTATCGTATAAAAGGGTAAAATAGTGAAAAAGGTGAGAATTAGCCTTGTGGTGTTAGCCGAGGTGCTAGGCGTCTCTGACTCTCCATTTCCTGACAGCTAGCATGAAGAATTTGTACGGAATGACCTGTAGGGTTACGTAGAATTTTAAAATGACGTGTATGTGTACTATTACTATTATACAACGGCAAAGAGCTTCAGTATCATGTAATCCTGAAGAGTATACTTATATAAAACAGCAAGACTTTTGGAATATGTTTATTTATGAAATTCATGTATTAGTTAAAAACATTGCATTTTGAGGAAACTGCTGAGCTTGCCTGATTCTTTTCATTCAAGAAAAAGCTACTTTATTTCCTGGCAGAGGAAGGCTCACGCTGCTGTGGGCACTCACATTTTAGAGACTCTGAAGAAACCTGTGTGGCTCCTCACTGTGGGCCACAGTTGCTGTTGATGGTACCAGGCGAGGCAGCTGTTTGGAGTGAGGTGTTCAATGCTGGCCTTCCTGCATGCGGTGTTTTAAAAACCTCGCTTGGAAGAGAATTTTATTTTTCATACTGGTGATTGTTTAAAAATGGAATTAGGTTCTTGTTGTCATGGCAATACAGGATCCCACACTTCCCCTTTTCACCATGTGCATCTCCCTGAGTCAGGCTGTTTATGAGTGTTTTATTCATTGGTGGGAGTATGTGGTTGCTGACATCAGGAGAATAGATCAGCAAGTGACATCTGTGGACCCTGTCAACTTAACTTTCTAAGATACAGTAGGTGTTCCGAAGAAAGTGATTATAGTGGAGAGAGGATACTAATTTTACTTCCCATGTTAATCAGAATATTTGATGCAGGTGGTTGTGACAAGCAACTCTCGTTTGTCAAGGGCTTAGTACAGTACAACAAGGGGTTCTTTCCTTGGTGAGATCATGTGGACAGAGCCAACCTCTCCCGCCAGGGGACTGCTTCCTGCTGACCCTGGGAGGCTGTTGAGAGCCCTTCTCTCAATCTCTTTCATTTGCCTGAATAAGACACAGGAGACAGAGCACTGGAACAGCAGAGGTTGTCTCGTTCTGGAGGTAGCAGGCCTTAGTTCTGTGCATGCTGCAGGGTCCAGCCATATGCCCTAATTAACTGTGAGGGAAGCAGAGATCCGTAGCCCTCCCGAGGCCCAGAAAGAGAAAACAGGATCGGCCAGCAGTGTGTCTCTGTGATGGTACCTTTTTGTTTACAAATGTTTTATTTTTAATTGGCTTATCTTTAGGGAAATTAAACCTTTCTATTTAAAATTCACTTTGAACGATGAACAGGTGGTAGCTGATGTATTAAATTTATCCTCATTCCCTTTGCATGACAGACTTGTTCACTTTTTCTTTCCTTACAATTTGGGGTCTTCTGAATTTTACTGTTACATTTTTATTTTTATTTTTTATATTTATTGCTACCTTAGGATCTCATTTTAATTATCAAGCTTTTTGCTTCTGTTAAAGAGAACTCCATAACTTACAAAGCCATAATTGTAACGGAGCTTTTGTAATTCCTCAGAGGCCAGATGAACTTCATTTGAGGAGATTGAAAGTCAATTATTTTGTTCTAAAATATAATTTTTAGTTTGACTATCCAGTAATTAACAAAAAGGTGTTTCACGCCCCTTTTGCTGTTTCCTATGTCTGCAGTGAGTGTATAGCCATATGTGACCAAAGGTTACATGTTCTTTGACACTTGTCCAGTGATCAGTGGACGCTGTGGCCCCTCCCCTGAGTCTGCGTGAGTTCTGAGCTGCTTTGGTGACACAATGTGGAAAGAGGAAGCCGTGCTGGTTTCCAGCTCTATGTCACAAGGAATAGTGGTTTCCACTCTGGTCTTTGGGAATAGATGCTCTTGGAATGAGGCCACCATGCTGTGAAGGTGAAGCCACAAGTGGGGCCCTGGGAGGCAGCTGCAGCCAGAGTCTCATCTCACGGCTGGGGTCCCATCCCATGGCCGGTCTCACCCTGCAGCCAGGGTCCCATCCTGCAGCCAGGGTCCCATCCCACAGCCAGAGTCTCATCCCATAGCTGGGGTCTCATTGCATGGCTGGGGTCCCATCCTGCAGCCAGAGTCTCATCCCATAGCCAGAGTCTCATCCCACAGCCAGAGTCTCATCCTATAGCTGGGGTCTCATCCCATAGCTGGGGTCTCATTGCATGGCTGGGGTCTCATCCCACGGCCAGGGTCTCATTGCCTGGCTGGGGTCTCATCCCACGGCTGGGGTCTCACCCTGCAGCCAGGGTCCCATCCTGCAGCCAGGGTCCCATCCCACAGCCAGAGTCTCATCCCATAGCTGGGGTCTCATTGCATGGCTGGGGTCCCATCCTGCAGCCAGAGTCTCATCCCACAGCCAGAGTCTCATCCCATAGCCGGGGTCTCATCCCATAGCTGGGGTCTCATTGCCTGGCTGGGGTCTCATCCCACGGCCGGGGTCTCACCCTGCAGCCAGGGTCCCATCCTGCAGCCAGGGTCCCATCCCACAGCCAGAGTCTCATCCCATAGCTGGGGTCTCATTGCCTGGCTGGGGTCTCATCCCACGGCCGGGGTCTCGTTGCCTGGCTGGGGTCTCATCCCACGGCCGGGGTCTCATTGCATGGCCAGGGTCTCATTGCCTGGCTGGGGTCTCATCCCACAGCCGGGGTCTCATTGCCTGGCTGGGGTCTCATCCCACAGCCAGGGTCCCATCCCACAGCCAGAGTCTCATCCCACGGCCGGGGTCTCATTGCCTGTCTGGGGTCTCATCCCATGGCCAGGGTCTCATTGCATGGCTGGGGTCTCATCCCATGGCAGGGTCTCACCCTGTAGCTGGAGTCCCATCTCACAGCTGGGTTTCATCCTGCAGCTAGGGTCCTGTCCCACGGCTGGGGTCTCATTCTGCAGCCATGTCTCCTGCCCACCACACGGGAGAGCCACCTTGGGTGCTGGGTGACTTCAGCACAGGCGCTTTCTAAATGTGATCAATAAGAGACAACAAACAGAACCGTCTGGCAGTTCAAGTTAAGTCAGAAATGTGAGAGGTCATGATATTGTTGTTTTAAGTGACAATGAAAGCCTGAAACATCATGTATTTCTTTATTGAAATTTTACTGCCAAAAGGCTCCCAGCACCATCACAACAAGTTTTTACCAACCTTTTAGCATGGTTGAAGATCTTGGGATTTCGATAGATAAACATGAGTCATTTTTCTTTCTATCTTCTGTGCATCTATTTGCCAGTCTGTGTATGTGGCTGTAAAGTCTCTGCCAGCTGGGACGAACTGGTGGAATGAGATTTGCGTCTGGGCTCAGTAAAATATATTTTACGAGGTTGGCAGGAGGTAACATCCTTACAGTTTTCTGGGTCACGGTCATAAACTAGAGTTCTAAGAACATAACAATTTAGTCTATAGGAGGCTCAAATTGGACAGTGTGTCCCTGGTGGCAATGTCAAAGAGTGGTCCAGTTGGTGGGCAGGTTTGTCCTCCAGGGACACTGCATACCTGGAGCTGTACAGAAATAGGAGGTGCAAACACTGCTGGTCAACAGTGGGGATGCAGTCAGGCTGCGTGGCAGTCACAGTGAGCTGCGGCCTTGCGTTGTATGACTCGGAAGGACAGCAAAGGCGAAGTGACCTGAGCACTTCCTCACACAGGGGCCTGCACCCTGAAATGCTCCGTTTGAGACTGAGTCTCTCGTCTCCCCAAATGTCCATCACAGTTTAAGTTTCCTCTGGAGAGTGTTACCTGGAACAAATTCTTACACAGGTATTGGGGATTTTTAACATCTATTCTCCTTTGTAAGGGGAGCAAAGCCTTTAAAGAGAATTGGTGTTCTTCTTGGGGAGATGCTGAGTATTGAAGTAGAGTAAAAGGAGAGGTGTCCTATACTGAATACTTCATAATTTTTTTTATTTTTTTATTTTTGCAGTTTTTGGTCGGGGCCAGGTTTTGAACCCGCCACCTCTGGTATATGGGGCCGGCACACTACCCCTTGAACCCCAGGCACCGCCCAATACTTCATAATTTTGTTTGAGCCAGTGCTGAACGCACTGTGTGCTGGGTCTGTGGGTGTCCCTTGGATCTGCACTCTCAGGGACAGGCCATGTATGGACTGCATCTTATAAAGCAAGGACATAAGTAAGTTAATAGCATTTATTGAAATCTGTTAATTGTAGCCATTCTTTTTATCAGCCCTGTTCCAAGGCATATGTAACTTTTTAGAAAAGACAGTGTGAATTGTGCACGGGACAACATAGTGTTTTCTTGGGCAGGCACATGCATGGAATCATAATCTTTCGGTCGTTCCTGGATGTGTTATTAATAAATGGAGTAATAACTGTAGAGACCCGTCTCCCACATGGCTGTGCACAGCTTTTTGTCCCTTTTCTTCTGCACATCCCATTTTCTCTTTCTTGGGTAGCAAATGGCCACCACGCTTGAGACCACATTTCCCAGGACCTCAGCCAAGAGAACTCACAGACTGAGTCATCACCAGTGGAATGGGGATAGAGGGGATTTGGACAATTTCCGCTTCTTCTTCTTAAAAATAAGAAATAAAGAGTATTCTGGATTTCCTCTCTTTTTCTCCTTCATGCCTCCAGGAACACAACACACTTGCAGCCCAGCTTCAACCTTGCAGATGCGACAACAGCTCAGAGTAGGGTGAGGCTGTGAGACGAGGGGTCTGCAGGCCTGAATGGCTGTGTGGGTCAGAGCCCCTCTGGCGACCTTGAACATGTCCTTGACAATGCTATGAAGGAAATTGTATCTCATGTAAGCCAGGGTTTTTCCTCACATTGATAAAGTAGCTTAGCCTTTATCATGACTGTTATACATCACCTTTTGTGACTGAAATATTATAAATATTTCCTTCTATGAAAGAGTTCCACAGACACCCTAGAGTAGTGGTTGCTAATTGCCTCCATAACTCAATGATGTTAAAAAATTCTGAAAATGATGCAGTGAGTTGAATGTTGTCATAGGTATAATCATGTTACTGTGTCAGTGATCTAATGCACATGCTTTTTTTTTTTTTTTATTGTTTGGGATTCATTGAGGGTCCAAAAACCAGGTTACATTGATTGCATTTGTTAGGATTGTATTAAATTCCCTCTTATAATTGTGTCCCACCCCCTTCTGCTATTTCTTTTTTTACACTGTGACCCCCACCCCCTTCCCACCTCCCTTCTCCCTCACTCCCCTCCCCTCCCGTTGTATTAGCTCATCTGCTGCCTTCATATTAGAATTGAGTACATTGGATTCTTGCTTCTCCATTTTCGTGATGCTTTACTAAGAAGAATGTGTTCCACCTCCATCCAGATTAATACAAACGATGTAAAGTCTCCATGTTTTTTAGTGGCTGAATAGTATTCCATGGTATAAATATATCACAGCTTGTTGATCTGTTCCTGGGTTGGTGGGCATTTAGGTTGTTTCCACAGTTTGGCAATTCTAAATTGAGCTGCAGTAAGCAGTCAGTGCAAATGTCCTTATGATAAAAGATTTTTTTTTTTTTTTTCTGGGTAGATGCCTAGTAATGGGATTGCGGGATCAAATGGGAGGTCTAGTTTGAGTTCTTTGAGGGTTCTCCATACTTCCTTCCAAAAAAGTCGTATTAGTTCTCAGTCTCACCAGCAGTGTAGAAGTGTTCTCTTCTCTCCACATCCACACCAGCATTTGCAGCTTTGAGACTTTATGACGTGAGCCATTCTCACTGGGATTAGGTGATATCTCAGGGTGATTTTGATTTGCATTTCTCTGATGACTAGGGACAATGAGTATTTTTTCATGTTTGTTAGCCTTTCATCTGTCTTCTTTAGAGAAGGTTCTATTCATGTCTCTTGCCCAGTTTTATAAGTGCTTGTTGGCTCTTTTTTTGTTGATTAATTTGAGATCTCTTTACTTCCTAGTTATCAATCGTTTGTATCATTTATAATATGCAAATATCTTTTCTCATTCTGATGATTGTTTATTTGTTTTGGTTGTTGACTCCTTAGCTGTACAGAAGCTATTCAGTTCAGTTAAGTCCCATTTGTTTATTTTTGTTGTCATTGCAATGCCATTGGAGTCTTCTTCATAAAGACTTTCCCTAGGCCAATATCTTCAAGTATTTTCCCCACACTTCCTTTGAGGATTTTTATTGTTTCATGCCTTAGATTTCAATCTTTTATCTACCTTGAATCAATTTTTGTGAGTGAAGAAAGTTACAGGTCCAGTTTCAGTCTTTTACATGTGGATATCCAGTTCTCCCAGCACCATTTATTGAATAGGGATTCTTTTCCCCAGTGTATATTCTTGTTTGGTTTATCAAAGATCAGGTGGCTATAAGATTTTAGTTTCATCTTATGGTTTTCTATTCAATTCCAAATGTCAATGTCTCTGTTTTTGTGCCAATACCATGCTGTTTTGATCACTATGGTCTTGTAACAGCTGAAAGTCTGGTAGGGTTTGTTTTTATTTATAAAGTCAGCTTTGTTTTTATTACTAAGAATTTCCTTAGCTATGTGGGGTTTTTTTCTGGTTCCATACAAAATGAAGAACTATTTTTTCCAAATATTGAAAGTATGATGTTTAATGGGGATTGCATTTAATAAGTAGATTTCTTTGGGAAATATAGACATTTTCACAATGTTGATTCCTCCCAGCCATGAGCATGGTATGTTCTTCTATTTGTTAATATCTTCTGCTATTTCTTTCCTTAGGTTTTCATAATTTTCTTTATAGAGGTCCTTCACCTCTTTTTTCTGGGTGTATTCCTAGGTATTTCATTTTATTTGAAGCTACTATGAAGGGAATTGTGTCCTTGATTAGCTTCTCAGCTTGGCTGTTGTTGTCATATACAAAAGCTATTGATTTGTGGACATTGATTTTATATCCTGAGACATTGCTGTATTTTTTGCCCTTCTGGGAGTCTTATGGTTGAGTCTCTCCCTGGACTTAAGAAGAAATAGATCTCCTGAACAGACCAATTTCAAGTGCTGAGATCAAAGAAACAATAAAAAAATCCTCCAACAAAAAAAATGCCCTGGTCCAGATGGCTTCACATCAGAATTCTTTCAAAACTTCAAAGAAGCCCTTATTCCCATACTGCAGAAATTATTCCAAAAAATTGAGAAAGAAGGACACTTTTCCAACACATTCTACAAAGCAAACATCATCCGATACCAAAACTAGGAAAAGACCCAATTAAAAAGAACTACAGATCAGTTTCACTAATGAATATAGATACAGAAATTCTCAGTAAAATTCTAGCCAATAGATTACGGTTTCTCATTAAAAAAATTATACATTATAGAATGTAAACGTCTTAACACAATAATTAAGTATATGAGGTGAAACCCTACATTAATTAATTAGATCTAAGCATTCCAAATTGTATATAAAATCAGCACATTGTCCCCCTTAAATGCATTAATGTATACATGATCTATGTGTATATGACTTAATAAAAAAAAACAAAACCAATGAGTGCTAGCCTAGAGTTCTTTCAATAATAAAATCAAATTAACTTTAAAGAAAAAATAATCATACATCATGATCAAGTAGGTTTCATCCCAGGGATGCAAGACCGGTTTAACATATGCCAGCCCATAAATATAATTCACGATATCAACAGAAACAGAATAAAGACCATATGATCCTCTCAATAGATGCAGAAAATGCATTCGATAAAATCCAGTATCCTTTTCTAATTAGAACACTGATTAGGCATAGGTAACACGTTTCTTAAACTGATCGAAGCTTATCTATGACAAACCCTCAGCTAATATTATACTGAATGAAGTAAAAGTGAAAGCTCTACCACTCAGTACTGGAACCAGACAAGGCTGTCCTCTATCGCCACTACTATTCAACATAGTCCTGGAAGTTCTAGCCAGTACAAGGCAACAGAAAGAAATAAAGGGCATCCAAATGGGTGCAGAGGAGGTTAAACTCTTGCTCTTTGCTGACAATATGATCTTAGAGAACCCCAAAGACTCCACCTCATATCTTATTTTGCATATAAACCGAGTGGGAAGATATCAAATTTCTTCCTGTTTAAATGCTCTTCATTTTTTTTATTTGCTTTTTTCTTTAAATCTTAGACTTCTATAGCTACTTCCTAAGAAGCTCTTTTACTCACTTACTGTGTCCTTACTTTGTCTTAGGTACTGAAGAAATCAAAGAAACTTTGGCTCTGGTCTAAAAGAGCTTATGCCCTGTCTGTCTTGATAAGCACCGTGTACCAGAACTCAGTTTAGCGCCTACTGTGTGGGGAGCCTGATGAGTGTGCAAAGACAGAAGAATAGGGTTGATGAGAAAAGATGCATCGCCCAAGCTCAGTAACATCAGGTGCTGCTGGGGTGAGAGCTGTGACGTGTAGGGTGCAGTCAGCACTAGAGCACAGGAGCTGAGAGTGTGTGCGATGGGCTGGAGCGAGTTGGGACTGAGAAAGGGCCACGGACAAAGTCTGCCTGGCAGAGCTTCCTGTGCTGGGTCTTTTAGTGGGATGTGACTCGGGACCCACTCAGCCACAGGTGCCAAGTGACCATCAGAAGTGAAGCGAGTGCACCAGAGGAACTGAGATTAAATAACATTTAACCTCAGTTAATTAAAATCCAAATTTAAATAGCCACATGTTGCTAATGGCTATCTCACTGGAGAACACAGTACCACATAATTCAAGGGGTCAGAGTGTTCACCTATGAACAAAGATTTAGAAATTAGAATGAGCTGGGTAAGTTTGGGGTTGGTAAGCTGACTCAACTGCCTGCACTGGAGTTTATGTTTGGGATCATGAGGTCTCTAGTCAGGCTGCAGAAAGGTCTGCAAGTCCCATTTAGAAATTGCCAAATTTGTACTGGATTTCCATGGTACCGCTTTTGTTGTGCGCACCTCCCCCCCCCCCACAAGTAGCCTGGAAATGAGAGCTATTTAATAAAACTTACAGAGAAAACTGAAGGGGTTAGTCAAGGGTTTAAAAAACTGGTCTATGATTTCTTCCTCTTTAATTTGCTTTTAAAAAATGTATAATTCTGAGACTATGTGCATCAAAACATCTAAAGTCCTATTGTAAGAGTTTTTCCAGAATTATTTATTTCACGGAGAGCTGTGACACGCAGATCTGCAGCATTCTGTCTGTGTAATATGTAAAAATAGAATCTAAAATGTTCTTTATAATCCTAGTATTTGAAAGTTGTACATTTATTTGTGCCAACTTTTCCAAAGAGATATTTCTTGCCCTCAGTAAGAGTAACTGGCAGTTAATATTTAGTGAACACACTTCTGAACACGTCATAGCAGGGTCAATTTTGCACGTGATGTAAGAGAGAGACGCAACTGAGAGGGGAACACGTGATTGGGAGGGGGAACACGTGACTGAGAGGGGGGCACTGAGAGGGAAACACGTGATTGGGAGGGGGAACACGTGACTGAGAGGAGGGCACTGAGAGGGGAACACGTGACTGAGAGGGGAACACGTGACTGAGCCGGGAACATGGAGACAGGAGGGGAGACACGTCACTGACGCATGTAATGGGATACTTGGCGTGTTGACTCCTTAGTCCATTTTTTCTATCCTGATGCAGGCAGGTGATGAGGAACAGCCACAGACTTCCTGACCTGAGAACACCAGGACCTGATGAATCTCTCCAGCTCTTCCTGCGTGATGGGAGCAGTATGCAGTCTCTGTGAGATGGGAAAATAGAGGAAAATATTTTTTCTTCTAGATATCGAGGTCATTTTATGAGAGGCAAAGACAGAAATTTTTCTGGGAGGAAATGTATTCATTCTTAGAGAGCTTTTATTGATGGACTGCAAAAAGCTGATTTCTCCTTCCATACGTAAAGAATTCTTATTGAGGCTCAAATTTTCTAAAATAAATTCTATCAGGAAAAAATTAAATGTGAAAGATTCATCCCACGCACAGTGATATGCTGTAACGTTTCTTCCCTCTGCAGGAAACTAGATCCCTGCTGTATGTGTTCTGACTCCATCCTGTGTTTGTCTCACCTCCAGAGAGCACCTTGATTCCCTTATGCAGCAATTTAAGAGAAAACATAGAAAAAGACAGGCACAGAGGTTGCTGGGACATTGGATTTTTAATTTGCAGCTATTTGTTTTAGGACTAGGTAGCAATTGCCAGGTTGTTTGGGGCAAGCAGTTAAATTCTTTGATGTTCAGAATTAGAAGCACTGGAATGGGCATAATGATCTCTGCCAATTTTTGGTGAAAGAATTCAATAAGGATTTTTGCTCTTTTAAAATAGAAAATACATATGATTTAAGTCTCCAGACTAGTTTCCTGATGATATGATCCACGGACATTTGCTAAGACTTCAATGTGAATTTCCTACAAAGCAGGGCATTCCCCAAAATAATCACCACTCATCCATTAAAATCACCAAATTCCTACTGACATGTCACTATTATCGAATCTCAAGCCCCATTCAAGTGTTGCCATATGTCTCAGAATCGTCCTCAGGGCAGCAGCATCCAGCCCAGGGTCACTGCCCTCGGCTGACACCCTGCTTTGGTCTCCTTTGATCTGGGCTGTGCTGTGTCCTTCAGAGACCCCCATGGGCTCTTGTGAAGACTGAGGCCACTGATTCTGCAGGGTGCTCTCCTGCTTGTGCCTGACTATGCTTCCTGGTGACTGGAGTCACATTCATGTCTCTGGCAGAAAGGCCACACAAGTGATGCTGTGCTCTTCTCGCTGCATCTCGTCCGGCAGGTCCTGAGTTGGGTTTGTGCCATTTCCGACAATGTCCATTTTGCCTCCTGATTAAGGCAGTGTCTGTTAGGCTTTTCCACTGTGAAATTATTCTTTTACCTTTTGTAATTACCTAATATTTTGTGGAGAGCAACTTTGAACCTGAGTAAAGATCTGGACTTGAGATGCCTGGCCACTCATGACAGCTGAGAGGCACTGTGGGGCAGATTGCACCTGCCACTCTGGTCAGGGGCCAGCACATCCACTGTGCAGGCCAACAGAAGTGTGCAGCCCTCAAAAGCCGCCACTTCCTGATCATGTCTCACCAGGGATGGCTCTCCTGTAGTTCACACCTCAGGGATTCATGCAAGTCACTGACGTCTAACGTGGTGTTCAAAACTGAATTGATGCCAGACAGAATGTCGACAAAGGTCCAGGTAAGTGTCTCCCATGGTGGATGGACAATGCAACCCCCTAGTGCAAGTGGCCTGGTAATGAAAATCAGATGCTGTAGTCCCATGAGAACATAAGTGGTTCCACAGAGACGCTGTGCTGTCTGTCTTCTGCTCTTTCTGCCTGAAGTATCCTCCTGCTTTCCTTGCTCAGCCCCCTCCCGGGGAATGGTCTCCCCATGGCTCCAGCCTGTAGCACGTGTTCACTCAATGTACCCTCACAGTGAACATCTACTGTCTGTCCTGCAGTTAGCCATTTACCCCAAATTACGTGCTCCTTCAGAGAGGGGGCTGTGCTCATTTATATCTGTCTCAGTGCACTCATCAGGAAGGTTGTCATTTTTGTCTGAAAGACCCAGGTTCAAGTTCCCTTCTTGCTGTTCACAAGATGCATGACTCCTGATGAGTTAGTCATACGTTTTAAGCTTGAGTTTCTTCATTTGCAAAATGAAAAAAATAGCATTAACTAACATAAGTGTTTTGAGGATAAAATTATATACTATACACAGAGCACTTAACACACAGCCTGGAGGCTATTACATGCTCAATAATTGTTATCGAGTGTTCATGAGTGTAGAATAAATCTCTCAGCTCCCATATGGAACTATTGAACCTGGATACTCAACAGAAGTAGGATGATGTAATTATCTTGGATTATTGACCCACAGGAAGAAACGTTAATCATGGATCAAGAAACAATTAAGACCATGAGTTATATCTGACAATCAATTTTGATTGCTGTGCTGTTGCAAACGTTACCCACTCAAATACCACATTTCGGTAAGTTACAGTGGTGATGTAAATATTACTTTTAAACTACTGAAACTGGAGATTGTTCTCAGTTAGGCTGGCCTGGTTACCAAGGACATCACTGAGAGAATGACATCCAGGCTCATGGTGACAGCACAGATCGTGTCTCGTGATCTTCCTTCTGTCTCCCCTTCCTATTACCAGCTCTCTGTGGGATCCCTCCTCAGAGTCTGTCTCCTGTAATGAGGAGCTTCATTGCAAACACCCTCATCCTGCGGTCTCAAGCCATCCCAATGTGCATGGCAAATAATCCTCTTTCCAGGTCCACATTAAAAGTTATTTCTGCTGGTAAGAACTTTCTGATGATCTAGTGTATAATTTGCCATTTTGTTTCTTGTGTTTCCAGCACACACTGTAGATTTTCTGGCACATTTCTTCATGTGGATATGTCTCCATACCAGACTGTAAATTACATGAGGACAGACCCTGGCATACAGCAGGTGCTCACTGTATGTTTGCCAAGCAAAAGGACAAATGATATAGTATTCTCAGTATATTTAAGGGTCAGATAGTAACCGTAATGCTTATGTTTCATCTGCATTAACAAGCAATTATCTACTTGTATTTCCAAAAGAGTCCTTAAGTTTTCAAAATACATTAGTGTACTAACCAGTGTTATGTGACCTGGGAAGGTAATCATTAATGGAATTGCAGGAATGTGACTATGACATTTAAGGGTCTCTTCTTTTAGCGGAGATCTTATTCTCTCTTAAACATGATGTTCAGATGACTAGTGTAATAAAATATTAGGAGTGAAAATGAAAACAGAATTTCCATGCAAGGGAAACTGACCGGTATCCAGTTTGCTTATGAAATTGCTCTATATAATTTGGACAATACAGTCTGAATTAATATTTAGGACAGTGTATCAAGCCACACTAGACCTGATGACATATTCTGAACTCCAGCTCTGGTGTGTGCTGACCAAGAGAGACCGAGGGCAGGGTAGAGCAGCGCACACGTCCTGCTGGCAGAGAGGCTACAGAGCACAGCCCCATCTAGCCTGTGTCAGCCACTCTGGGCTCTCAACTGTGTGGGGGGTACAGGTGTCTTCCCACCCTCCTGCCCTATTTCAGCAGTCCCCCCACCTGGGTTATACGAAGGAAGAGGAGTTACAGCTGCTCTTCCTAGAACATTCTTGTAACTTCTGCCTACTCTTCCCTAGTCCAAGGAGTTGTTCAGATGTAAAGATTGGGGCTGCATTGAAGTCCAGCCTCATTAGCAGTTTCTGCCTTTGCAAAGTGAAATTGCGTCTCTTTACAAGGCATTTGTGAGACTCGTCTACTGAAAGCATCGCATGACTGTGAACTCTGCAAAGGTGGGCTTAGTATCACCAATCTGTGCACACTGAGGCCCAGGGCACAGGTCAGGGCCCTCCGCAGCTCTGCTTCCCAGCACTTTTCTTTTAGTGGTGGTGCTGGTAAAGGGTCATGACCTGTCACCTGATGTTGTCCAGAAAGCCAAGCAAAACATTGCATCCAGAAAATATGTGCTGTAGTGGTCCGAGCTGCAAAATGCTTCTGATGGATCAGTTAGTGCAAGGTCTGCAAGTGTCCCCTGAGTTGAACTGTTCAGAATGTGGATATGTGACACGGAAATGGTTCTGATGGATCAGGTAATGCGAGGTCTGTGAGTGTCCCCTGGACATGGCACGGTGTGGTCCACTCAGGGGTCTGAGTCTCTCAGTAGAGCCTCACTGTCTGTGCACTGGAGGGTTGAGTCTTATGGTATCCGCACTTCACCAATATTTCTTGATGAGAGTATTTTCAGAATATATTTAATGGGGAAGGAGCTAGTGAAGGAGAAATAGATTATTTATTGTGAATAGAAGGGAATATAAAATATATTCTGGCTCTATATTCCTTATAAAGAACTTGCTAATAATTTTTCATTTGATTATTAATTCAAGGACATTATTAATATTAGTCATACTCTGCTATAACACTGTGATGATTTCAAAGAACGTGCCGCTTATTGGGTTATTTGCCTTCATACCAATTCATATTTATTTCTCATTTTCTAGTTTGACTTTTTAAAATAGTGTTTATTTTCTTCCTTTGCTGTCCCGTCTCATGTTGCAGAAGGTGCCCATACTGACCGCTTCATCTTTCCATTCCCTGATCTCTCATAGAGGTCAAGAGCAAGCCTCTGTGTCTAGACAAGCCCAAATGCCTGGGACCCGCAGTGCTCCTGGGGACCTCTCTGGGACCCATAGTGCTCCTGGGGATGTCTCAGTCACCTTCCCTGCCTGGGCCTCAGTGTGACTCAGCACAGTCAGGACTGAATCCAGGACAAGAGCCAGCATCCAGCACATCACTGATACCCCAGCTTTAATACTCTTTTGACTTTTTCTGTCCCCCTCCCCATTTCTGAATCCTCAGAGGTACCCCATGGAGGTCCACTCAGTGAGGGGTCAGAGCTTGCCTGGCCTGACACCATCAGCTCAGACTGAAAAGAGAAAGGAGCCTCCTTGCTGTTTATCAGGTCGAATCGTCAGTCAAGGAAAAAGCCAGGGACATTTCTGCATTGTTGGACAGCAGCTGTAAAGGCCTAGGACCCCTCTTCAGAGGTAAGGGTTCAACATGCCCTACAGCCGAGCCACCTTGGCCTCCTGGTCTCTGGTCAATTTCTGCTGCTCCACATCGAACACAGAAACAGCAAACCAACCCCCCAGACACCTGCTTCCCTCAGACTCCTCTCAGGTCCTTCGGCAGGACCCAGGCCTGTGCCACACAGGCCTCCCTCTCCCCACTAGCGAGAGCTGGCTCCCCGCTGCCTCCCGGGCGCCGGCAGGGAGCCTGGCTCTTTCAGACTGCTGCCTCGTTCCTCCCGGTCCTTGCCTGATGAAAGCTCAGCACAACTCACTGGCAAATTCCCCTTTGTCTCTGCACACTGTTCTGGACATATCGCTGGCGTCACACCCTCACTGAGGCTGAAGCTTCTGCAGCCCCGTTCTGTGGAGGCTGCATCTTCTTCCATGAAGGCGGAGTGTGTGTCTTCTCCGCTGCTTCCAGCCACGTTCCTCCTCCTTCCTACAAATGCTGAGCTTCAAATCCTATTTCACCAGATGATACTAGTGTCCCCTTCTCTTCCTTGTTCCAATCGCCCATGTCCCACCTCTGCCTCATGTTTTTTATTTCCTGAAAGTTTTGATTCCAGCTCCCGGGCCCTTCACAGCGACCCCGTTACAGCTCTCGGTGCTTCGGTGTCTGCTGAGGTGACACCCGACGTCTGGGCCCTCGGCGCCTTCACAGGGTCTTGGGCAGTGATTGCTGCGCTCAGCCAGCCCTGAGCGTTCGCTCCTCAGGGGTACCGTAGGCTTCGTCGTCAGGACGTGCAGTTTGACGTCCTGCATGACGTCAATTTTAAGCGCCCCTCTCTCTGAAAACCCGCCTTCCGCTTTGCTCCAGCTCTTGGTGGTGGGAGCCCCAAGGCCGGCGATTTCCACCTTACCAGGTACGATTCTGACAGCATGTTCCTGCCTGCAACCACTGCTGTCCTCAATTCTTTTTTTTTTCCGCTTAAATTACCTGGTTTATCATTACAATGACTTCCTACTTGAACTTGCCAAGCATACCAGCAATACTGTCTCAGTTAGACCCCCGACTGCACAGCGGGCTGTGGCTGGAGCAGGACGCACAGCGTGGTCTGAGCTTAGTTTGTGAGGTAGCAGCTGCGTGTCTGTCATGAGCAGAAGCTGTCATGTCCTTTATCCACTCCTTCTTTAAGGCTACAAGAAGCAGCTGTCATCATCTCTGTCTTGACGATGAGGCCGAACAACTTGTTCAAAATCACCTGTAGCAAACAGTTGTGTTGGGTTTAAAATTCAGCTTTATCTGACTCCAAAGTGCAACCTTTTTTTTTTTTTTTGGTTACTGTGGCTCTTCATGGGTGTTTGGTTAATGGGGGGTATTAATGGAAGCAATAAACTGGGCAGAAATATGAAATGATATGCCATTAAGCCTCCTGAGTTCATCATTTTCTTTATTACACAAACTTCAGTATAATGCAATTTTAATATCATCTTTATTTGTGGAGAGATCTGAGTAGCCAAATAAGGCAAGTGTTTTTCTCATTTTAATTGAAAATTAAAGGTTGCTCTATATCAGAAGTTGCACGCAGGTAACATTAGAAATAGGTGTGCTTGACCCCATTCAGTGTAATATCTGGTTGTTAAAAATAGAATTTTGTTTGGTTTGTATATTTCTCTTGCATTTAAGAGGCAATAAAAAGGCCCTCCTGCAGCTAATCTAATAGATTCTCATGGATGTAACGCAGGTGTCTGCTGTGAGGCAGACTTACATTTGCATCCTGTCAGCTGCTAATTTCTGCATCCATTTCATGGACAGTGCTGTGATGGCAGGCAGGAGCTCTGACACTGGAAGGGGAAAGCATGTGAAGGTGCATGTGAGGGAAAATCTGTAGCCCTTTGTCCCATATTGCGACCAGCTGTGGTGACTTTCGTTTTGAGCTTTGTACAAATGTAACTCGTTCACTTTGGGCCTGTGATAAGTGATGTGGATGTCATTCAGTTTTCCAGATGAAATGTGGAACAATTTTTTTTCTTTTGACACACTTAGTTATGGGATTAAATATACTGATAAATTAATCTACTTTCATATATATAATTTCAGTTTCTAGAGTAAGGAAGATGTTCACTGTAAATCACATGAAGTTGGTTCCTCGCTCTGACTTCTACATTTTCTTAATATTGCTGTGTCTTCAGTTTTTCCTCTGAGCATAATCCTTGTTGTTTATTTTATGAACAGACTGAAACTTTAATGAGGTAAAATGTGAGATACTTTGTAAATTGGAATTCTGTGTAAATGTAAGTGATAGTGGTTTTGCTGATATTGTGGTTTAAAGGGATTATTAAATGCTTTGTCAACATTATGTTTTTTCCAGGCTGGGTGTGGTGGCTCACACCTGTCATCCCAGCATTTAGGGAGGCTGAGGCAGGAGAATCACTTGAGACCAGGAGTTTGAGACCAGCCTGGGCAACATAGGAGACCCTGTGTCTACAAAAACATTAAAAAATTGGCCAGGTATGGTAGTGATCTCCTGTAGTCCCAGCTACACAAGAGGCTGAGGTGGGAAGAGCCCAGGAATTCAAGGCTGAAGTGAGTCATAATTGCACCATCACACTCCAGCCTGGGCAACTGAGTGAGAGCCTGTCTCTTCTGCTCTGCAAAGTTTTTTTTTTTTTTTTTTAAATTAAAAAGAACCCTTTATCATTTTTCTATAAACTGACTTTTTAAAGTAGGTTCAAACAATAACATTTATTTTCTTCATGAGTGTACCCATGAGCAGAGCTCATCAGGAAGATTGGCTTCTGCTCAGGGAAGTGTTCTCTGGGCAGCTCTCCTGCTGGGGAACCATTCCTGAAACACTCACGCTCACACTGTTGGCAGGGCGCCGCTGTCCAGGGCTGGGGCTGGGAACTTTGGTTCTTCTCCATGTGGCCTAAATTTCCTCCCAACATGATGGCTGCTCCCATGGGTGAAATCCTGGTAATGGGATTGCAGGATTAAAGGGAAGTTATTCTTTGAGGATTCTCTATACTTCGTTCCAGAAAGGTTGTGTTAGTTTGCAGTCCCACCAGCAGTCTAGAAGTGTTCCCTTCTCTCCACATCCATGCTAGTATCTGCAGCTTGGAGACTTTGTGATGTGGGGCATTCTCACTGGGGTTAGGTGACAGTACAGGGTGGTTTTGATTTGCATTTCTCTGGTGAGCATTTTTTCATGTGTTTGTTGGCCATTCGTCTGCTATCTTCAGAGAAGTTTCTGTTCAAGTCTCTTGCCCACTTATAAAAATGGGGTTGTTTGCTCTTTCCTTATTGATTAGTTTGAGTTCTCTGCAAATTCTAGTGTTCGGCCCTTTGTTAGATTCATAGGATGCAAATATCTTCTCTCAGCGTGCACCTGCTAGCATGTGTGACCATGCGCTGTGCCAGTGACACTTTTCTTCCAGGGCTCTGCAAGGCGAGTGTCTGCCTTTCCCCTTCTGGCTTGGCCTGTCTTGGATTTGCTATTGCTGCAGGTTCTCTGAGACTCGGCTGGGCCGTCCACCAGCCAATGTGCCTTGGGTCCCTTCACCTCTCAGCACAGTGGCTATGTGTCAGGCCCACTGGCTTCCACTCTTAGCTGCTTCCTTGTCCAGAACAAGTGTGAATGCTCAAGTATTTGTCATGATCTGTGGAACCAGAGAAGGCTCTGGGGGAGAGATGCCTTCCCTTTCTCTCTGCCCAGAGTTCCCCACGGAATTTCTGTTTTGCTGCAGTGGCTCCAAACTACAGCAGCTGGTTTGCTCTTAGAAGGTTTGATGGTGAGTGGGGCAAAGCCTGTGGAATTTCAGCTCATGCCCTCATATGCTTATAGGCGACTCCCTTGCTAAAAGGGCTCCAAAGCTGTAATGTGGAGCCTAGAGTCCCACCTTCCCTGCACTTGGCACCCGTGGCCCTTTTGCTGTTTTTGCCTTTCAAACAGGAAATTCTTTATGATGTGACTGACCTCTTCCTTTCTACTCTACACACTTGTCAACCCACCATCAGCTTCCTGGCACAGTGAGCCTCAAGGTTGCTACTCATGACGGAGCTGTGCAGAGGAACGTTATCTATGGGGTCATGAACCATGCATTCAGTTAATGTTTCCCAAATTATTGTTCTCATTATGTAACTCAAACCAACAGCAAATGGAATCTACAGAAAATCAGACAGTTTGCAGATTTTGGCAGATGATGTTTCTAAGGATGTTGGAAGTGGATGAAGTTATAGGAACGAGTTACCACTATTGAAAAATTGCCTAGAAGGAGAGGCCAGACGATGGTACAAAGGATGGGGCAGTCAGACAGGTCAGATGGGCACTAGGGCTCTGCTGGCCTCTGCATAGGGACAGGGCGGTCAATCAGGGTACCAGGGCTCTGCTGTCCTCTCTGTGCACAGGGACAGGGTGGTCAGATGGGCACTAGGGTTCTGCTGGCCTCTCTGTGCACAGGGACAGGGCGGTCAGACGGGCACTAGGGCTCTGCCGGCCTCTCTATGTACAAGGCACTTTTCACAGGTCATTTCACTGACCTTGTCTGTAGACTTTTCAAAAACCTCTTTTATATTTGGAAGACTAGAGAGTTACAGCTATGGGGAGGGGAAAGAATGTGGCAGACAAATGCTTATTTTGTGCATCCTCAGCCTGTGTTTAAACTGTCAAATCTTTCCATAGGGGTAGAAAAGACCCCAGGCTCAGCCTACAGAGACTAGGGGCCATCTGTAAAATGCCCCCTTCGTACCAACGCAAAGTAACAAGGAGGAGATAGGCTGTTAGCTCTTTGTGAATTTTTTTTTTTTTTCCCATTTATGTTAAGCCTGTTCATACCTTTTTTTCTGATTAACATCGCGTCAGTAGAGACACAGGTAGGAACACTATTCCTGAGTGTGGCACATCTCCAGACAAACAAACAAAGCTGTGAGAGGAAGCTTAGAACTCATACAGGAGGCATCTGTAAAGATACATTGGTGTTTGGGGGGAAACAAAAGGAAACATTTTTAGCAAACGGAATCTTGGGCACTTGAAAATATGGTACTATAAAAACTTAGATTGGACTCAACAATTCTTGAGACTTTCATCTAAATCAAAAGGTGTTTGGATAGCTTATAGATTTTTCTTCCCTGAAACTGTTGGAAGCCATAGATGTGAAAAGAAATTTCACACAGATGTGATTATCATAGCATCAATAAACTGTTATCTCTACAGACAAGTCAGGGCTTTGTGGGACCACACTTTTCAACCTTGGGCACATCAGAGGCTGGTGTGAGAAAGCCGTGACGTCACAGGTGCTGTGAACCCTACATTGTGCCTGTTAGGTGAGAGCTCACCAATCTCTCTTCGCCCCTCCTACACTCAAATCAATTGTGTTTTTCTCTCAGGTGGGCATGGCAGCTGTTTATCTACTGGTTTCATATTAGGATTGAGTACATTGGATGCTTGCTTTTCCATTCTTGTGATACTTCACTAAACAGAATGTAAAGGCCCGCCTTGGCCTCCCAGAATGCTAGGATTACAAGTGTAAGCCACTGTACCTGGCTGGTCATCTCTGTTAGGAGTGATCAGTCATATTGATAAAAAGAGATTAGGTTTCTCCTGACCTACCTTGAGAGTACAGAGGGACTAAAGATAAGAGGAAAACTGAAAGGTTGAGAGAGCATCATTAGTGTCAGTTAAACTTCTGAGCCATAAGCTGACTGCTACCTACAGATCGATGTGCACTTTTTCCCACTCGTAAATTCTTCCTAAATCTTAAGGTAATTGTGTAATCAATATGGCTGCTTAAATTTAAGGCAGATAGAGTCAATAATATTTTCTGAAGAGGCTGGACTTAACTCTGTTTTATTTCTTATTATTTGGGAACAAAGATTTGTGTTTATTGTTTGTTGGGAAGATTTTTTTGTAGGGCTATTTAACAGTCAAAATTATAGAGAATATTCATTTTTAAAGGGAGAACATGGCTTATAATGAGATTATGCATATTGAGCACATTGTTTTTCTTGGTTGCCTTTTTTTTTTTTTTAAATAAGATAGCTTTATTGTGGGAGACAGTAATTCACATATCATAAATTCATGTGTTTTCAGTGTACCATTCAAGGATTTGGATCAATATACAGAGTTGCACAAAAATCATTACGCTCCAGTTTTTTAAGCATTTCCACCATCCTGGGGAGATCCCTGAGTTCATCTGCCATCAGCCTCACTTCTGCCTTCAGCGTTAGGCAGCCCTGGGGGTGCTGTCCCAGCAGACATGTGTGGAAATGTGTGTGGTGACGGCACTTGCACCACTTGGATTTTGATCTTGTTTCTTATAGCGAACATCATGTTTCCAAGGTGTGGTTTATCTGTTCATCTGTGTTGTAGCCAGTATCAGGACTGTGTTCCCTTTTCTCTTTTTTTAGAAATAAGAAACAGTTTCTCACTCTGTTTCTCAGGCTGGAGTGTGGTGACATGGTCATAATTGTTATTGTCTTTTTGATACAACCATTTTAGTGCCTGTGGTGGGGTATCATATTTTGGTTTTATTATTTTGCTCATTTTTTATTTCTTTTGTAAATTTTTAGTTGGGTTGTTTGTCTTCCTGTGGAATTAAAAAAAAATCCTTCCTGTATTTGGAACATAGGATACATTTTTTATTTTTTGAGACAGGGTCTTTCCTGTTGCTTGAACTACACTACAGCGGCATCATCACAGCTCACAGCAACCTCAAACTCCTGGGCTCAAGTGATCCTCCTGCCTCAGTCTCCCTGAGTAGCCAGTACTACAAGTGTGCACCATCAAGCCTGGCTAATTTTTCTATTTTTTGTACAGATGAAGTCTCACTATGTTGCTGAGGCTTGTTTTGAATTATTGGCCTCAAGTAATCTTGCTGCTTCCACTTCCCAAAGTGCCGGGAGTGCAGGCGTGAGCCACAGCACCTGACCTTCATTTTCTTCTTAATGGTGTATTTTAAAGGGCAGAATTTTAAAGGTCTAGGTAAAGTGTGACGTGTCAATTTTTTTCTATTATGGCTTGTATTTTTGGTGTTGTATTTAAGAGAACTTTGCACAGGTTTTTCCTTCCTTCCTTCCTTCCTTCCTTCCTTCCTTCCTTCCTTCCTTCCTTCCCTCCCTCCCTCCCTCCCTCCCTCCCTTCTTTGTTTCCCCAGGCTAGAATGCTATGGCATCAACCTAGCTCACAGCAACCTGAGATTCCTGGGTTCAAGCAATCCTCCTGCCTCAGCCTCCTGAGTAGCTGGGAGTACAGGCACCCAACATGGCGCCGGGCTAATTTTTCTGGTTTTAGTAGAAACAGAGTCTTGCTCTTGCTCAGGCCAGGCTGGAACTCCTGAGCTCAAGGGATCTGCCCTCGCCTCTTGGTCTCCCAGAGTGCTGAGGTCACAGGTATGAGCCCCCACACCTGGCCTCTTCCCATCTTTTCTTCTAAATATATTATGGCTTTTAGTTCATGTTTAGGTCTGTGATCCATTTTAATTTAGGCATCTAATAAATTTGATAGAATGGACATTATAATGACATCATTGGCCATCCCAGTTATTTACTGATTGTTTTGGTTCTAAGAAGCAGGAACTCACTTAAATGTTTCAATTGTAAGTAAATTTGTTGAATGAATATTGGGGAATATGACGGAAACTAATTTTGGGACTGTAGTTGGGTCTCGTAAGAACTGGACCATCATTAGGCCCCCGTCTCTCTCGCTTTCTGCTTCAGTTGCTCAGATAAACTCAGTCTACAGGTGTCTGCTCTGACTGACACTTCCCTTTCCTTTGGCCCAGAAACCAGGCCTGTCAAAGGTATTGCCTGTAGATCACTCTCTATGTGCTTTATTTTTTTTGTCACCTTCTTGGCTTCCGGATCATTGGTTTGGTATTTATTTTCTTATGTGCCTTTGATTTGAATAGTTTCCCAATTTCAACAAATGGCGAGCCGTAATTAAAATAATTCTTTTTCTAGTCCTTTTCCCAAGGCTAGGTTAGGGCTGCTCCCTGTCAGATGAGTTCATCCAATGGTTGACAATTTTGAGACAATTTTTACTTCACTTAAATTGTCGAAATGTGTTTTCTTTAGTTGACACACAATCATTAAAGGGGAATTAGTGTGACTATTTTAAGATATTTGGGTCTATACATTGTTTTCCACATTGGCTAAATCTCTCAACTTCCATCCCAAAGTAGAGTGTGGGTGGTCACTGTAATTGTAACTTCAGATATTTGGGAATTGTGAGACCAGATGGAACACAGTTTGGTCATCAGGTGAAAAAAATTTCTCTTGCAAGTGCTGCATTGTAATCTCCAGTGTCTGGAAACTAGGAGCTCTGCAGTAAGCTTGTGACCTTCCCCTGCCCTCCTCCTCCTCCCGCCCCATGCCCTTGGCAGCTGACTTGTATAGACTGTATGAAGAGTGTTCTTGCTGTCAGTTGAGTCTGGCTGATTGGAAGCCCTGACCACATGAGGTGACCCATCTTTCTACCTTCTCTGCTTCTCTTTCCTTCCTTCGTGAGGAGAGAACTCTGACTGAGGTTCTTGCTTGTTCCTTGTGAAAGTCCTTGCTGCGTCCGCCTGCTGGATGGTTGCTGGGCATTGGTTACTCTTGCTGTCTGTCAGGCGGTGATCATCCTCCAAATGCTGCTTTTCCTCTTTTGCTCTTTCTGCCCCCCTTTCTGCTTTGTGTTTCCGCGGCTGTGCCAAGCTCTGGACGTCGTGTCTGTGCTGTGTCCTGTGCTTGGGCTGGCATGGCTCCAGCTCACCCGAGTGTTGCTCTGATTTCTGATTGCAAATTATTTTAATTGAATATGTAAAGAGGAACCTTTCTGCGTCATGTTTTACTAAGGCATTAGCACAACTGATTTTAGATGCCAAAGTGAATGTATGCTGGGTTCTCAACGTTCAGAAGTTACAAAGTCAAGAACTATCATGGATGGCTCCTGGCTCTTTTGGGTGGATAAAGGATTGACGCCGAGGTCAGAGAATAGTGAGAAAGCTTCACCAGAAAATTTTCTTGTGGAGAATTGTTGTTACTCTGTGAATGGCAACCCACACCCCACAGCACATTGGGGAATGAGAACTCGGGGTGCTGTGTGACTCATACC
The DNA here is from genome assembly GCA_963574355.1 of Loris lydekkerianus. Classification (NCBI taxonomy): domain Eukaryota; kingdom Metazoa; phylum Chordata; class Mammalia; order Primates; family Lorisidae; genus Loris; species Loris lydekkerianus. The sequence continues at coordinate 93,411 of CAUYPK010101503.1, read as the reverse complement.
TGACAAATCTAATGCAATCTATGATAGCAAGATGGAAGTCAGATTTTGCCCTCAATTTTAATATAAGACAGGAATTGCAAAAGCTTCCTGTAAATCAGAGATAGGTCCCACAAGACAGAGCATGCCAGGACAGATCTGTTTTTGGTCCTACCCAAAAGAGAGCGTGAAGGGATTCCAGTGGTGAGTCTGTGCAGAATGACAATCAGACGCCAAGGAGCAGTTCAGGAGGAACTGAGCCCCTTCTCGCTCCCTAGGATTTGAAGTCAGAAGTGCCCGGTGGAGGAGTCTCTAACAGGCTCACAAACACAACTTGCCGGAGAAGGAGCCCTCTGTCCTGTGTGTATATGTCCTGGGCTAGTACATAATACTTTTTAAATTGTTCATGGGCATATAATATTGTCTGTTTATAGAATACAAGGTTTAGAATAATATTTTATCCTTATTATTTATTGTTGTCTTCCTTTATGCCACTAATTTCTATTTATTTGAATTAACATAAATAGTCATTTGTTGCTATCTGTCATTGAAATTGTATTTCTTTTTAGTATCTTTGCATCTGATAAACTTTGTTTTATAGCTTTATTTATGTGACTTGGTGCATGAATGTTCAAAACTGCCATATCTTAACCATAAAAACTACTAGGATCTCAGTTGGTAATTGAAAAAGGACATGAGAAGTCCATTTACAAAATGAAAAAACAAATGGCATAACACGAAAAATGTTACTCCTGATTAATGATCACAGACTCCATTCGGAGTGTTTGTTAGGAAATAGCCCTTTAGTAAAGACTGACTGAGTGTTTTGTGCCCTGGTTGCCAGAGATGTGTGAGGAGTAAAGTCCTTTATGCTCAGTGTGAAGGCAGAAAGTAATAAAAAAACAATTTTTTAACATACTTTTATTTGCCATAAAGTTAGAAAGTATTAAAAAATTATAATGCTTAATGTTGGTGAGAATGCACCAGGCAAGCATTCTCAAAAACTAGTGATCTAGTAATTGTACTTTTTAGAAATTGGTTTGGGGATATGTTTAGGAAGATATAAAATATCCATACCTTTTAACTCAGTTGTATTTCTAGGACCCTGTGCTAAGAAAATTGTAAACACATGAAGTAAAAAGTGTCAAGAACAGTTTTCATCACAACACTATTTGTCATAGCAAAATCACATAAAACTCAAATATTGATAATAATGGGTAATAATGGAAGGTCATATTATGGAATGCAGGGATTCCTGAAATGCTTATCACAAATAGCTAAGTAAACAGTAGCATATGCGGTTGTGTGTGTGTGTGTGTGTGTGTGTGTGTGTGTGTGTATATATATATATATATATATGATTTTTAGCTATGTCTCTGTAGAATGGATGGAAAGGAAATCCATTAAAATATATATATATGATCATATATATATATGATTTTTAGCTATGTCTCTGTGGAATGGATGGAAAGGAAATCCATTAAAATGGTAACGAACGTCAGGTTGCAGCATCTCTTCTTTGTGGTTTGGAGACAGGTGGTCTTGTCTTCATTTAGCAAATGCCTTGTCGAGACTCAGGAGTAAAGAAAGTGAGGGGGGCACGGTGAGGGCTGCACTGTATTGGGCTGGGGAGTGTGGCAGGGAGGCTGGGATTTGCAAGGGGAGTAGAGGCAGGAGCCATAAGTCAGGGCAGGTTGTACCAGGAGCACCACCTGTGGGCGGCAGTGTCTGTGTCCTGGGACAGCACCAGCAGGCGGGTGTCTGCTGAGCTGTGTGGCAGTGAAATGCAGGTACATACGCCTTTAATGTATCCAGCTTGGATTCTGTAGGTCTCCTAGAGGTTCTGTGAACTATCTAGCATCCTTTAGTAAATTTATTTTTTAAAACTAGTTAGGCTTTTTTTCCTGTTTGTTACTGTTTAAAACAATAAATATTTATAATTTATTAATTCATCAAATATTTATTCAGTGCCTACTGTGAACTAATTTATGTTCTAAAGTCAATTTCATGTTACACTTATAAAACAGGATAAGGAAATAGAGGGTAACGGGGCAGAGAGAACTATTTTAGCCACTCTTAGGAATGAAGAAGGAGATGAGATCTGGCTGGAGATAAAATGGAGAGGAGGACACAGGGGTGGGCAGGATTCCAAGACGCCCTCCAAGATCCCTGGCCTCAAGTGTACATATACCTTCTTCCAGTTGTTTAATAAACACTGTCTAGATACCATGGTGAAGGAATTTTGCAGATGGCATTACCATCTTAAGTCAATAGTTCTTAAATTAAGGTCATTATTCAGGTGGACCAACCTGCTGACTTGAGCCCTTTAACATGGGCCTAGAGGGCAGAGACAGAGGAAGAAACTCAGGAACTGAAGTAACAGAGTCATTCTCTTGTTGGCCAAACTGGAGCATTTAACAGATTGTAGAGAGTGCCACAGGGCGGGAATAGCAGACAGCATTCGGGAGTCGAGAGTGATCTCCAGTCACTCTCGGACAGCGGTTCTCAACCTGTGTTTAATACAATTCCAGACCCACAGGAGTTGTATTAAAGGGCCATGGCATGAGGAAGGTTAGAACCACTGGTCTAGGACCACAGAGACCTCGTCAGACACACCCAGGACTGAACCTGCCAGTGGCCTCAAATGGCATTGCAGGCCTCAGACAGACCTGGTTGACGCTGGTTTTATCTATGTGATGGTGGCTGGTGTAGGGTTGTAGCACTGAGCTCAGTAAACAGTGGTTGGGTGTGAGGGCAGAGCTGATAGGACTTGGCATGTAACCATATGCTGGGGATAACAATAAAAACAACAACAACAATAACAACAATAATAATAAGAGTAATAGCTGAAAGGCAGGAATCCTCACATCTCTTGGGGTTTTGCTCAAGCACCTTAGCAGGTGGTCTTGCATTGATAAGAGAAAGAGGAGCCAGTATAGGGGATGATGTATCAATGTGGGGTGATCGGCTGCACCCAAAGTGTCCCCTGGTGAAGAACACTGATTTTGGAGGAGTCTGCACATATGTGGGGATAGGGACATCTGGGACACCTGTTTCTCTTCTGCTCAATTTTGCTGTGAACCAAAAACTGCTCTAAAAATAAAGTCTGTTAACAAATATGTACAGATAGGAGCCCTGAGGGCAGTGGGTCTTCCTGCGGCTTGTTACTGATCTGTGCAGCTGGTCCATAGCCCTGATTACAGTCAAACTTCCGTAGGACATGAAGAACTTGATACCGGTTTGTCTTCAACTTCAGGGCCAAGTCATTTATTTTTGAGCAAAATAAAATTTTGTTTGAAATTCATTGCATGAGTATTGTAGGAATCAATCTAAAGCCATTTCCCACCTTTAGCATGTTATTTTGTTGAAGGTGAATAATATAATTTATAGATCCATTAACCACACACAGATGAGCCGTGTGTGTGGGGCCAAGTTGTAAACCAGGGTGAACTACAGCGCTGGGAGGGTCTGCAGGCCCCACCCTCTCCTCCTCGTCCTCAGAGGGGGCTATGTGACCGGGACCGTTTGTCTTATGGGAAGTTAGAGAAACAGTGCCCTGATATTTATTAAATGTTAATAAGTTTATTTTGCTTCTTCTTTTTAAAATAAAATGAACCTAACTGAGAAGTGTTGCTCTTTTCTGTCTGCAGTCCTGTAAGTCATCTTTCTCTTGCCTTAGTGAGCTTGAGTACAGAGAACCCAGCAGCAAATACGGCTGAGACACCGAGTAAAATGAGATCAGAGATTTGCTCTGAGTTTATCTAGTGTACACATTAGGCTTCTGAGAGAGGTTTTGCTCTGAAGCTAAGGAAGGTTTGAAAACCACAATGTATGGGGCTTAAGTGTGAACTCAGTGGCGCTGCTGAGCAGCTGGTGACACTGGGCAAGTTACTCTCTGAAGTTCGCTTTCCTCATCGGCTTGTTGTGAAGGTGATTTGGGCTAATGTAAAAGAGCCTGACCCCTAGTTAAACATGTAATCAACTTGATGGAAAGCTTTGAGGGAAAGGACAGCAAAGGCACAGACTGGGAGCCCGGGGGACAGAGTGTTACACAGGTAGAGAGGGAAGTTGAACCCAAGCTGTTAGGAGTGACGCCGATTGTTGATGTCTAAGTATCACAGATGTTGGAGAATTTTAAGCTTGACAAATCAACATTCATAATTTATACACATTTTTAAACTGAAAACTTTGCAGCCTTTTAATGGTACTATTGAATTCAATAAAGCAATTCTTCAAATATCAGAATCATTTTAAAGATAAAATCTCTGCACATTTCCCGGTATAATTGTTTATACCTGGTGGAGAAATTCCTTTTAGTTATGTTGGTTGTTATGCATTTTATTCCCTAATATTTATTAATCCTTTTGTCTTTGAATACGTATTTAACACATTCACTTTCATTTTATGTCACTTGTAATCCTATCTGAATAAAACTGGAGGACAAATTAATATTCTACATATGCAAACTCATTTGGACAAAATAGCTAAGAAAAGACATTATTTTTTGAATACCAAACCAGACCTGAATATTTAATGCTGCTTTAAAACTTTTATTATTTTAATTTCATCTTTGAATGTTCTTTTTTTTTTTTTTTTTTCTTATATTTTGGGATGGTAGCCATAATTTATATTCTAGCTTTCATGTATTAATTACATTGTAAGTTTCTTTTGTAAAGAAGTAATATACTTTTAAATTTAAGGGAAATTATTAAATGTGTCTTTTGTAAATGGAGCAATACATATAAATTAAATTGATTTATCAAGTACGTTTTCATTAAATAGAATAATATATTATAATAAACCTATTATTCCTATAATTATGGATGGTTTTATACATATTGAAGACCTGTGTTTCTGGCTGGTACAAAGCTCTTACGCACCATCACAAAATCTCATAGAATACGTGTTGCTACTGCATTTGCACATACCATGAATGTACCATTTAGTTTTACATGTAGCATCTCACTAATACATCGTCCTAGGCACAGGTGTTATTTCATCCATATTTAAAAGAACAAAATATCTTGCACAAAGTAAGATAATTGCCTCAGGGTCACGTTGGTAGTAGGTGAGAAAGAAGAAATTTGAAACTACATCTGTCTGACTTCTAAGCAATAATTGTGGTGCATACTTCTAAAAGAGAAGCCACGAAATTTGAAAACAAATTCCAGTATTTTTTTGAGGCCATTTTGTTATAGCCATTCAGACTAAATATCCTCTTATTTTATTTCTGTATAACCCAGTTAGCTTGTTGTTAGTACATGTATGAGATGAAAGCTCTGACCATTTTAGGACAATCTCTGGATGGAGCATCTAGATGCTCACTCACTGTGCGTTGAGTAGGTGCTCACTCACTGTGAGTTGAGTAGGCGCTCACTGCGTCGAGTAGGTGCTCACTCACTGTGCATCGAGTAGGCACTCACTGCGTCGAGTAGGTGCTCACTGTGTGTCGAGTAGGCACTCACTGCATTGAGTAGGTGCTCACTGCGTCGAGTAGGCGCTCACTCACTGTATGTCGAGTAGGCACTCACTGCGTCAAGTAGGCACTCAGTCACTGTGCGTTGAGTAGGTGCTCACTGCATTGAGTAGGCACTCACTGTGCGTCGAGTAGGCACTCACTGTGTCGAGTAGGCACTCACTGTGCGTCGAGTAGGTGCTCACTGCATTGAGTAGGCACTCACTGTGCGTCGAGTAGGCACTCACTGTGTCGAGTAGGCACTCACTGTGCATCGAGTAGGCGCTCACTGCATCAAGTAGGCACTCACTGTGCGTCGAGTAGGCACTCACTGCGTTGAGTAGGCTCTCACTCACTGTCGAGTAGGCGCTCACTGCATCAAGTAGGCACTCACTGTGCGTCGAGTAGGCACTCACTGCGTTGAGTAGGCGCTCACTCACTGTCGAGTAGGCGCTCACTGCGTCGAGTAGGCGCTCACTGTGTGTTGAGTAGGCGCTCACTCACTGTGCGTTCATTTGTTGAGTGCTCCAGCATCAGGACCTGTGTGGTTGCTGGAACTGTGGGGCTGGGAGACACGTATCTGTACCCAGGATTGCCTGGTGCAGCAGGGGTAGGAAAGGAACCAGACCATTATACAGCAGGTGCAGGCAGGTATGATTGTGTGATGGATACAAGGATGAGACAAGCTATGGAAAATTATTTTCAAAAGGCTGCAGTGGTGCAATGTAGGTGATTCAGCACTGTCCAGGTAGGGGACATATGACTGTCCTGAGGGGTGTCCCTGGGAGGCAGTCCACGAAGTTCGGGAGAATAATGGGGCCATAATGCATGACACTTCTCCTTGCTGATCCGAGGGCACTGATAGAAGCCATCCAGATGTCACCGGCATGGCTGAGATGTCTGGTTATCACAGGGTGAGGCTTTGTTGCTAGTCGCATGAGTCTCCCTGCTGTAGGCCATGGTGGGGCCATCAGTCTCTTGTGGCTCATTTCCTTCTAACTGTCTACCCGCTTACCTGACCCCCACGAGGTGTAGTAGCCTCGTCCTGGTCTCAAGACCAATCCAACTCCTTTTCCCCTCCCAGCCAGGAAGACTATCCCCTGGCCTCTTGGAGACAGGCTCATTTGAGTTATGCTCACTTTCTAGACTATTTTAAGGGTAAAGACACACCAAATGCCATGTCTCCTTCAGAGTCTGCCCCTCTGACCCAAGACGCTTGTGTTCTGTCAACAAAACATATGTCTAGGTGGGGTGCGGTGGCTCATGCCTGTAATCCCAGTACTCTGGGAGGCCAAGGCGGGTGGATTGCTTGAACTCAGGTGTTTGAGACCAGCCTGAGCAAGAGTGAGACCCTGTCTCTACTAAAAATAGAAAAACTAGCAAGGCATAGTGGCAGGTGCCTGTAGTCCCAGCTACTTGGGAGGCTGAGGCTGGAGGAGCACTTGAGCCCAATAGTTTGAGGTTTCTGTGAGCTGTGACCCCACAGCACCTTACCCAGGGCAACAGAGTGAGACTCTGTCTCAATAAAACCCCAAACATCTTACAAATCGAAGGCTTCCATTCAAGACTCTTGTTTGCAATGGTGGTTTCAGAAGCCTGTTTTGTGGGTGTTTGTGATGAATAGTGAGCACAGAAGGAGATACACTTTTGCATTGTGCTCATTAGGTGAAATTCCTCCACAGTGCAAGGGTATATTCCAAAATAACTCAGGGTAAATTTTAAATGTCTTACCATCAAAAGCAAGTGAGATGATTGTTATGTTAATCAGTTTGATTTAAGCATTTTCATGTTGTGTATCAGATCATCACATTGTACCCCATAAATGAATAGTTATGATTTTAATTAAAAAATAAAAAATATTAATCAAAAAATAAAAATAGAAGGACAAAGAAAAAAACTGCAAATACTTCTTAATTTTTTTTTATGAAAGTACCGTATTTTGGGATGTACAATGCACTCTAGTGTGTGATATGCACCAGCAATTTTGGCCCAAACTTTCAGCAAAGATATCTTTCATTTTAATTTTTAAGTCCAATTTTATTTGTTCATATTTAAGTGCTTATTTTTTGTACTATAAAGAAATTTTAGCATTTTTTAACATATTATGATACAGAAATTTTATGCGACAAATAATTACAAAGCACAAGAACAGATGCAAGGTGCAAGAGCTGCTATGAACTGGTAACAAATAGCTCTATCTCACATAAGGTGCATCCTTATTTTTCCCCTCAAAAATTTGGGCAAAAGTGCACAGTATGCATGGGAAAATATGGTAATTCTTGTGCCTGATTGATAAAATCAAGAAGTTCCATAGGTCTTAGGATGAAATACAGTAGTCCCTGTCTGTTCCTCCTCTCCCCACTCCTAAATTTTTTCCTGTGGATGAATCATTTGAAATATTTTCAGCTAGATCTTCTGGTATTGGCCGGTGTGTTTCAAAATGACATCCTAGATTTTCAGTTCTACATGTCACAATTGTAGATTTTGTACAATTTTGGGGGCCACATAGAATAATGGCCCCCAAATACATTTATACACTCATCCCTGGAACCTGTGAACATGTTATGGTCCATGGCAAGGAGGATTGAGTTAGCAGATGGAATTGCAGTTGCCAATCAGCTGTCTTTCAGGTAAGGAGATTAGTGCATGTTCTCCCTCTGTGTGGGAGGGAGCCGAATATTAAAAACAACTGATGTTGCGGAGACAGAGGGTAGAATGATGGTTACCAAGACTGGGAAGGGTAGTAGGGAGGCGGCATAAAGTGGGGATGGTCAACGAGCACAAGAATATAGATAAAATGAACAATATTTGATAGCATAACAAAGTTACTATAGTCAACAATAAATTAGAGTGCACTTTAGGATAACTATACATGTGGGATTGGAATGGTCCTAAAACAAAGAAATAAGTAAATGCCTGGAGTGATGGATACTCCAGTTACCCTGATTGACTAATTCACATTGAAGTCCTGTGTCAAAACATCATGTGTACCTTATAAGTATAGACAACGATTAGGTACCCATAAGAAAGAAAGCAGATGAGGCCGGGCACAGTCTCACACGTGTACCCAGCACTTTGGGAGGCTGACGCAGGAGGTTCAGCCTTGAGCCTAGCAGTTGAGGTTACAAGGAGCTGTGATCTCACTACTGCACACTCCAGTCTGGGTGACAAAGTGGGACCCTGTCTCTGAAAAAAAGAAAAAAAAATAAAAAGGTTATTCCTGGGTTATCCAGGTGGGCCCAGGGACAAGGCACTTTAACTGTGGAAGAGGCAGGCGGGAGTCAGTGTACAGCACTGCCTGTGTGGGGGACCCCTGGCTGTTGCTGGCTTCACTGCTGGAGGAGGGGGCCACGTGAGGCGTGGGGCAGCCTTCAGGGGCTGGAAAAGAATTTCCCACAACCTCCAGGACAGAGCACAGCCTGCTGTATACCTGGGTTGCAGCCCAGTGAGACCCACTGTGTACTTCTGACCTCCAGAACCCTAAGATGTTAAGTTTGTGTTGATTTAAGCCACTAAAGTTGTGGTAATTTGTTTCAGAGTAAACAGAAAGTAAAATAGGAATTATTAGTTTATCTCATGCTATAAACGATAAGGATTTAATTTTCTTTCATTTTTCCTTCTCAATATTTCTACTGGAGTTATATGAGAATATTGATTATATCTAAATTCACCTTTGCATTTTTAGGGCCATTTCATACTTTTCATAGCTGAACAAAATATAGTGTATTGGACAAATGCTAATTTTCTTGCAGTAATTGCCTTAATGTTTTGTTTGCTATGTTTTTGGAATTCTTATCACCTCGAAGTTTCTGCCTGAAATATCACTGTACTCTCAAGCCCTTCTCACACCAAATGAAGGGTGTATTTTACTCATTTGTAGTTTCTTCTCGTTTCTGTCTTGTTTTAAAAGTTTCATTCTTAGTTTGACTCTGGACCATATGCTTTCCTGGAATCTCCTTTCACCCTCATCCTGCAGGGTCCCATCCTTTCTTTTTGATCTCCTGTGTCTTGAATCCATGAGTCCCTCACTCTTTTCCCATGTTGGTTGAGCACATACCCCAGTAGTTCACTGTTAACAAGAGGCAAATGGTTTTAGAGACCTGGAGCACATGGAGTATCTTCATTCTTCCCTTGTGTTTGACAAGTATTTGGCTGGTTTTGGAGTCCATATTAGAAATGATTTTTCATGATTCCGAATGTGTTACTCCAATATCCACTATATTCTGGTGTTAGTGTGGAGAAGTCCAGACCCACCTGATAGTCCCTTTTATGTAACCTGTTCCCCCCCCCTCCCCAACCCCGTAAGGTTTTAGTTTCCTCTTCTTTATTTCTGGTTTTCTGAAATTTCATGATATGCTGGTGTCATTTAAGGATTATTTTTATTTTTATTCTGGCGCTGGGGATATGTTGTTCGGTTTGGGGAAATTTTCTTCTGTCATTTCTTTGATAATATCCTTCTTACACTTTCTCTATTCCGTATGTCTAGGACTAATTTTAGTATCATATTTATTAAAGCCCTCAAATAACCTAGCCTTCAAGTATTTTCTCTCCCATTTTCAATTTTTTTTTTGTTTTTTGCTTTGCCGTCTTGGAGATCTCAGTCTTATCTCTCAACTTTTTCACTGTATTTTATTTTTCAATATTTTTCTTATTTTCTGAAAGTTAAAATTTTAAACATAACACATCCCTATGTTATAAAAAGATTATAAAATTTGATTAATATAAAACTCACCCATTTGTGGTTTACAAATGGGATTTCTCTCTCTCTGAGGATAGTGGTTACAGGCTTTTCAAGTAACCTGAAACCTGTTTCTGGTTGACTCCTGTCTTTTTTCTTCCTTCTCTTTGTTTTCCTTTAATTTTGTTGTGTGATTGTTTTCTTTGTTTTATTTTTTTCTTTCTTACAGGGAGACTTTTCTCAAGTCTGTAGAAATTCTTAGTAATTTCTAAGTATGAAGACCTGCAAAACTGATTGAAAGATTTAGCTTTTGATCAGAGCTTGTCTAGACATGGGCTTCCCTACAGGGTGACTCAGAGGGAGGTCCTTATTTTGCTGGGGATCCCCAACCCTCCATACATGGACCTCTGCATTTTCTCTTGAACTATCAATTTCCCAAGAGAAAAAACTTCCAAGCTCCTGCGTAGGCAGGGAGTGGGTATGGGTTGGTCTGGCTGACTGCCCTTCAGGAGTAGGGTAGGCCTGACCTGACAGGCTTCCTTTCATGGAATCCTCCCCTTTTCAATGGGTGCCCCATCCTCTGTGCTAGGCTCCCTGCGTCCAGACCTCGTTATTCCAATCTCCAGCCTGTAACAGGGTGAATCAGGGAAGCCCCCAACTGCCTGGGTGCGTGTAGGATTTAGGGACCCTACTGTCTCTCACACAGACTCTCAGCTAATCCTGCTTCAGGCCTCATCATCACTCCCACCTTCAGAAGCACCAGGTCCACCCAACTGTGGAATCTTTCTGGTGTTGTCCAGGAAAGGCAAACTTCTCTCCCACCTTAGTCAGTAAGCTTTCAGTGGGCTCTCCTCTGCTGTGTGAGCACGATGTGTCCACGTGCCGCAGAGTGCACAGTTCTGAAGCGCGCCTGGGTTGGTTGCTCTTTGGGCCCCATGTTGGGCGCTCCTGCCCCTATAGCCTCCAGTGCACCACGTCGGGCCTGGCTCCCTCTCCTTCACAGGCAGTGCTCTCTTCACATTTTTGTTGATAGCTTTCTTGCTTTTATTTGCAGTTTTACAACTTATGAAAGCCTCTCTAAGCAATATTTTAGTGTTGTTTCCTTTTTGAACTTAAAATCTATGAAATAATTATGTGGGTCTTCTTTGCTGACTGTTAGGATCACTAGGCTCAGCCATGTGGTGTGCAGCTGCAACACATCTCATTCACACCAGTGCTTCAGAAGTGTGTTTAATTAGACCAAATTTTAAGAAATTCTGTTGTTGGGGATCATTTTGGGTTTTCCCATGTTCTTTTGCTGTTTGTCTTCCAAAATCCTGTTAGCTTCTTTTTCTGGTGCTGCCCCCTCTCTTTGTCTTTAGGTGTGTATCAAATAAAATTGTCTTTGTCTTTTTCCTTTCGAATGTTTTGTACTTCAATTTTAGTTGTGGGTTAATGATGGGAAGTAAATTATGTTTAAATGAAACTAGGACTATTATGTTAAGACATTATCTGTTCCAGTTGCTATGGAGATTATTTTAAATACATTTTTATACACTTGAGTTCTCTGGTTATTTTTGCTGTTGTAAACACAGCCTGACAACCTTAGGAAAATGTTGAAACCAAATTTTTCAAAACCTAACATTATGAATTGGTTGGGAGAGCCATTGCAGCATGTGTGATGCTAGAGCTCTCCTGTGTGGAGAATGTAAACAGTGGCTCCATACAGGGCAGCTGTGAGCTACTTAACACCTGCATTGTATTGAAAACATTGGCTCATCTCCCAGTACCTCCCCTCACCCTTTTTTAAATATTTGAACAAATAAATATTTTAATGTCATATAATCCTGTCACTCATGATGTACCAGAGTGAAAGTTGAACAATAAACTTGCCCTTCTTTCTTTTACCATGTATATTGAACAACTATTAATACATTGGAATCCTGATAAGGGCTATTATTATAGTTAATGTGACATTCTCATTTAATGAATGTTTAGCTTTTGAATCACTTCTTTTTTTATTGTTGGGGATTCATTGAGGGCACAAAGAATTAGGTTACACTGATTGCATTTGTTAGGTAAAGTGCCTTTTGTAATTGTGTTCTGCCCCCAAGAGGTGTGCCATACACTGTAACCTCCACCCCCATCCTTCAACCTCTCCCAATTTTCTTATTCCCCTACCTTACCCCTTGTATTAGCTCATCTTCTGCCTTCATATTAGAATTGAGTTCATTGGATTCTTGCTCCTCCATTCTTGTGATGCTTTACTAAGGAGAATGTGTTCTAACTCCATCCAGGTTAATCCAAAATATGTAAAGTCTCCATCTCTTTTAATGGCTGACCTGGAGTGCCGTCCAGTACCTTCTGGTTTCAGTGGGCAGGAAGTCCTGGGTTATTCTGACGATTAGACTTGAACAGAGCAGAACCTAGACTGTGGCTAGTGGGCATTCTGGCATGGGCATTAATGATATCTGGGTATGGACCCAAGCACAATAATGTTAAAAATTGTAGAAGATGGTTTTTTGTTTCAAGGCAGTGGTACATAGCAAACGGGAGAGCACAGGTGATTAAATACAGTAGATACAAACACACTCTTTTTATTCCTTTGTTGCCAAATGTGATTATATCACATTTATTATAAACTGAAAGTTTTATTTTGAAAAGAGTAACCCAATTATTTCTAAGAGATTTTTTTTTTAAAGACCCAGTCATGACCTTGATGATTGCACAGCATAAGACAGCTGTATTTAATAGAGTGTTTTTCTGTGTAAGGAACATTTTTAATGGTTCATTAAAATCACTGTAAAGCATTTTTTCCCCTTTCGGGTGGAATAATGGATAATGGAATGTGGAATAATGATAAATATATCTGTCTTGATCATGAGCACCAGTGGTTAATTGGAGAATAAGCTTGAACTCCAGAAAATGTGATATCTGTTATTTACAGGATTGGATGTTTTTAAATTAAAAACACTATACACAAATAAAGAAAAAAAAGCAGATACCTTCAGGAAGAGGAATCTTATAAACTAGAAACTTGGCCTGTGATGTAATGACGGTGCCAAGACCATTTTTTGTGGTGCCTTCTACTATTTGATCTGGAAAGGAAGACATTGTCCTGTTACCTATCATTAACATGTTACTTCTATAGGAAAGACCGTCATCACCTTTTTTGCTTCAATGGATAAAGAATTTTTCAGAATTTGGGGATGATATTACTAAAGCAGAAACCTTTTTGTCTTGGAATAGTTCAGATAACTCTAGTAGAATCCCTGCTGTAGCTCAACACATTATTTTCTTCTTTTTAATCTCTTTTCTCCCCTCTTTTCTTGCTTTTCCGCTTTTGAATAAATGGATCCCACGTTACTGTGGAGAACAGCAGGTGGCGCTCTCCCCTCTATCTTGGGTTGATTCCCACCCTGTCTCTGAAGATTCAGCGCAGCGCTCTGTTGTCGAGCTGATTGTGTCTCTGTGGCTAATGACACTGTTTCTCTTATGAACGGCAGGGACACATTCTGTGAAGTGCACGATTGAATGTGAGGCACCCACTGTCATTGGTGATTCGATAGTAAACAGCGGTTAAAGCTTGACAAGACCCCTCACAGTTCACTCGCCTGTGCGAGCAACTTGTCTCTTGAATGAGTCTCTCCTCATTTTGTTTTATAGACATGGGAGTAAAAAGCATTTAAGTATATGAGATTACTTGGAAAAGATGTGCTATTATTACTTCCACATGCTCTGAACGTGGCAGCTGATTAAATGAACATATAGTGATGTATTCTGTGACCTTTTGGCCCCTTCTAAGCCTCGAATTAAACTTCTTTTTAAAACTTAAGTATGTTTTGTTTGCTCGTATTTGGTACCTAATCTAGGCTAGTTTATGTCTGCAAAGTTGAGATTACCTCATAGATGGCAATAAAATCAATTTGATTGCCCTGCTTTGTATTTACGTTACACTCTTTTCCAAGGTCAGGAAAGCTGTTACATGCATTCATCAGTTATTGCCTAAATGATGTCACCTAGTTAGAAGTAACCGATTCTATTTATTTTTTTTCATCATGCACATAGCGCAGGCCTGGTAGATTTTCCTAGTGATTCCTGCATTTTGGGCTGCATTCTCATATAATTTGCTTCACTGTTTTACATTGTCAGCCCCAAATCAGTATATTTGAATGATAAACTTTGTGTCTTATTGCTAATGTAAACTATTTGGAAATATATATGTTAGGAAATTGCTGGTTGTCCAAACTGGAATCATAAGATTTGGTCCTTTTTTTTTGTTCTTTCTTTGAATTTATTAAGCAATTATTTCAATGTTTCTTTTTTAATTTAATTTTTTATTAAACCATAACTGTATTCATTTATGGGGTACAATGTAGTGAGTTGATATACAATGTGGAATGCTTACATCACACTGATTAACATAACCATCACCTCACATATTTTTTGTGGTAAGACTTTTATAGTCTATTCTTAGTTGTCTGAAATGTGCCCTCGCACTGTCCCTCTTCACAGGGACTTCCTCTCCTTCCCCTTCCTCCTCTTCCCTCCTTCCTACTGGACTATATTTATGTTTTATCATTCACGTGGCTGTGTAGGTGATTATATATTGGTTTCATAATAGTATTGAGTACATTGTATACTTTTTTTTTCTATTCTTGAGGCACTTTACTAAGAAGAATATGTTCCACCTCCATTCAGGTAAACATAAAAGATGTAAAGTCTCCATTTTTTATGGCTGAATAGTATTCTGTGGTATACATATACCACAATTTGTTAAATCATTCATAGGTTGATGAGCATTTGGGCTGCTTCCACAACTTGGCAATTATGAATTAGGCTACGATAAACATTTTGGTGAAAATGTCTTTGTTGTAAAATGACTTTTGTTCATCTGAGTAGATACATAGTAATGGGTTTACGGGATCAAACAGTAGATTAAAGTGAGAAGTATTTGGTCCTATTTTTAGCATTCCACCTGGCGTCACTGTAGAATCCAAATCCTGTCTCTGCCCAACTGTTTGAAGATGTGGCCTTTGGAAAATTTTCCTTAGCCACAGGTCATGATGAGGCTGTGTGGTTTCTACAATTGCTGTGTTCATTTAGCATAGGTCTGCTGTTCACATGCCAGGCCACTGCTCCCTGTTTTAATCACAACACTCAGTGTTACTGGATAAACAGTTGAGGATTGAAGCCTTGCACCCTTGTAAAGGTTCACCTATTGAGAAAGCAAACCAAAGTTCACAATGAAAACAAAAGCAGTGTTAGTTTTTTATAGGAACTAGATAAAAACCAATGATTTTTTTTTTCTGACGGGTACGATGCTGGGCTAGGCAGAAATGCAGAGGGAACACCTCTGAGCAGAAATAGACAGGAACGTTCTGTGGCTGGTGAGATGCAGAGACAACACAGCGCGGTCCTGGCGTCTGTGACAGGGCACTGCTGGAGGCATAGTGGTCGTCCTCTCCCGCCTTCCTCCTTGCACCAAAATGGCAGACAGAAGAGCTTGTGGGAGTTAGTAAGACCACGTGCTCCTCAGACCGTCCCAGAGTCAGTCCTGGAGAGCAGTCAAGAAGTTAGACTGAATCTCTGAGCCTGGACTACGAGAGTAGCAGAGTCCAGGCTCCACTCTGAGACTTTTCATTTTCTTGGGCTCTGGGGCATCTATGTGATGTGAACACAGATGTTCCCAAATCACAGGCGGTGACCTGCCCTGCAGGGACTTTGGAGTCAGGGATCACTTTGGCTGTGCAGCTGCTGGGGGTGCTCTTCAAAGGGTCTCCCTGCAGCAGCCTCAGAAACAGGAGGTGGTGAAGCCCCAGAGAACCTCCTTGTGTAAACCTTGGTGGACTAGGTAGGGAGAGGAGATAGCAGACTTTGTTTGTCGTTGCAGTTTGGCCAGGGCTGGGTTCGAACCCACCACCCTTGGTATATGGGGCCAGCGCCCTACTCAATGAGCCACAGGCACCACCCCAACAGACTTTGTTTGTAAAGAGCCAGGTTGTCGTGTTTCTGGGCTAAGAGGCAAAATTGAGGCTGTTATGTGGGCACTCCACTTGACTGCGATGTGACCATTTTAACATGTAAAGGCAACAGAGCCAGCAGCAGGCCTGGGCTGGCGCCCAGGCACAGCGTGTGCAGTCTCCACACATTCTTGGTGTTTCTGATGATCCTGGCTAGGACCCAAGTGTTGGGTGGGTTGGTCAGACATACAGGGACAGCAATGGTGTGAAGGACCATAGCTGATTTGTCAGATCGAAACTTTGGTTTGGGTGATTCACTGGCACTAACAAAGACAAATTTACAACTGGCAGACACACAGGCGGGTCCCCAAAATCAAGTGGTATTTATCTAAACTATTACGAAATGCCGAGAGTGTCACTAGAGACAAAAAAACGATTGCCACAGGCAGTTTCCATGTTTTAGAATTCTGTGCTTGGAGAAGAACCTGATCTAGTTTAACAAGTTAAATAAATTCGCAGAAAGATGCAAATGTTCTCTATTGAGAAGGAAGCATTGAAAGTGAGTTTGGTGCCACAGTGTGTCTCCCATTGCAGAGGCCCTTCCCTGACTCCCTGGTCGGGATTCAGCCTTGGAAAACCTGCTTCCCATGTAATTTGTGAGAAAACTCCCACAGATGGGCTGGGGTCTTGTCTAGCACTCGAAGGAGCTGTCAGCCCAGAAGGAAGGTGGGTCTCCCGACCAGGCATCCCTTCTCTACAGGCTCTGCACAGCCACTCTTCTGAGTGGGGACAGTCGTCAGAAAATACAGGTGCTTTTAACTTCTGCCAGACCTCTGGGAAAAGTGCAGTAAATTTGGTTTATTGCAGTTGGAGTAAATCTTCCACAGTTCATATGTCTCACAATTTGTAGAAAATATCCTTTCTTATTGAGAAATAAAGTGTAGAATCATCTGAGTCCCCCTGGCAATGAGCTGCCGCCCGCCTTAGCTTTGTTACCTGCAGGAGAAGCTGCTGCCTAGACACAGGTTCGTGATTCCAAGACACCTCTCCATGGACCCAGTATATGATTGGAATTTCTACTGTAGGTGATATGTAATTAATGTTTTTAGTTACTTTTAAATTTCACTTATACAAAGAAAAGATGTGAAATTTAGTTAGTGCTTTCAAGGAAGAAAGAAAACTTAGAATTTTTCTAGATCATATATAATTCTAATTTCAAAAAGTATTAAAGAAGTTTTTTAGGATTATATGTAATTATTTATTGAATTATTCAGTAAACATGTTCCAGCCATACTGTTTTGATGTACGTATATATTTCATCTAGCACTTCTTTACGGATCATCTTGGTTTAACTATGAGATACTAATACAAGGTTAAAGTCCTTTGAAATAATTATCACTGTAAATATAAATCTTATTTAAGGAAGAGTCTGTAAGGCCTTTCTCAATAATTGACAACTAGTAGTGTTTTATGACAATGTTCTCTAGACTAACCATCATACTCCATCAACTCTAAAAGGCACATTTTCTTATTTCATTTTTGACATTTGGATCTGGGGTTCCTCTTGTAAGTGAGGGTGTGTTATGGTGTCAGTGGCAGAGCAGGGCTGTGTTACATAACAGAGCATCTTAAAACTGAGGATGCCTCAGATTCAATGAAATAAGGAATTTTTGAAAATATCCCAGGAAAGAACAAGGAAATAGAAAAAAAATCATATAAAAGAATAGGAACAATAATCATTTGGGGACTTAGATGTCAACTAACAATAATCTGAAATTAAGTTCATTCTTAAAATGACCATTCATTGGTGGCTTATTTTACACATTAAGTTAGAAAATAAAGGAATATAAAAAAGGTATGTGATTCCATCCCATGTTTCTAAGAAATTAAAATATATTTTGGCAGAGTCAAGACAAAGAAATAGGAGTTAGTAAGACATACATCGTCTGGTCCTTCTACAGACATTCAAGAGTGATGCTTGTGTGTCTGTATCCTGGTGTGCGATTCTATGCACAAGTGTAGGGAGAATGGGGATGGAAGACCCCCATCTTGGAAGGAAAAATACCCCTGGAAAAGGGGAAAAACAGAAATGCTCTTGCTCAGGTGGAACAAAAACAGTTCAGTTAGCTTACTTTTAAACTAACAGTTGAATTACTTGTCTGGGCAGTTTCTGCTTTTCTGAAAGCTGGCCTGTGAAGGATACAGCTTCCAAACACCCCTGCTGGGTCTGTACATACTCTGAAGAACAATGGCTGTAGCAGAAGCTGCGTGCAAGGCCTGGGAAGGAACATTAACCAGGCCATCCCCTGCCCAGTCAACAGTGAAAGCAAATATCCGTTGTGGGGATTTGTATTATGGCCAGGGAAGAGATCAAGGGAGCAGCTCCAGCCCTGAGATATGGGCAGGAGGGCTTGTACCCTAACCACAGAGGGAAATGCCTCCAGGTGGAGATAAGGGGAAAATTCCTCTTTTCTACCTATTTTTCAGAGAAGAATGGGCACCACTGCATCTGCTCCACAGAGAAACTAGTGGGGTCTAACCTTCCCAAGAAATCTGTGTGTGTGACCACAGTCAGGAGGCTGCCCCCACACAAGGCTCAGGTTCTGGATTTCTTAAGGCTGCTTAAGTTAAAGTTAATGATTATAAATGGAATAAGATCTAACAGGCTTACTTAGAGAAACAGCTGACATTTTGACTCCCTTCCTCAGCTTATCCCCTCAGATAAATAAGAAAATGGAACAAATACTCAGGGGCATTCGCTGGAACCCCACAAACTAGCAGTGGTCCCCTGTACCCACCTTTGAAAACTATTCTGCGTGTCCTGTCTCTTTATCTCTCACTGCTTTTAACTTTATTTTCCCTAGTCCATCGCCACCAGCTCCATAGGTCTTAAAGGACCCTGCCTGCGGGGCAGGACCATGACACACATGTACTATGATAACAGAACACATGTGTTCAGTATATATATATATATATATCTACACACATACATATTCTGTATATACTTGAGTATAAGCCGAGTTTTTTGTGCCGAGTTCACGTTTTTCGGCACAAATTTTGTGCCAAAAAAACTCGGCTTATACTCGAGTATATACGGTATGTTTTATATATATTTATATACATATATAAAACACCCTTGTGGGCTGGATTAGTTGAACCATCTGGAGTCACTGTCATTATCAGAGCCAATATTGATTTCTTGCTATAAATTGTACCAGGAAGAGTGTAAGAAATTAAAGGATCCCAAAGAAAGGCTGGGAATTACTCTGATTATACGTTAGTACAAAAAGGTGTGACATATGGAAAAATAGCATCAAGAAGCTTTAAAGCAGTTACTAGGAGTAAATAATCCTAGGGACAGTAAAACATATGGAGGTCTGGGTGGCACCAAGCACAGGAGTTTGAGGTTGCTATGAGCTTTTACATCAGGGCACTCTACCCAAGGCAACAGCCCAAGGCTCCAATGTGCCAAGACTGTCTCACTCTGCCTCTAAGGATTAGGGCTGTGAGGCAGTTCAGTTCCCGCCTTTACGCTGCTCAGTCACTAGGTTACTTCGTCCTGCCCGTTTTTTGCTGTGGGACCATGAGGGCGGAGCTTGTCAGAGCAGTTTTTTCACACAATGGCTTTCACTGAGCCCAGCTCAGTGGCTCGTTTTGGGGCCCCAAACAATGCCCAAAGTTCTCCACACTTTTGCTCAAGCTCTCCCCCGGGCAGCTCAACTGAGCGCCAAGTCCTAGAACACCAAAAAAGTTCACAGGTAAGGCCTTTCCAGTTTGCAGTCTCACTGCTGCTTGTACTCATGATTGCCGGCATGATTAGGTCGATCGAACACACACAGCCACTTGCCAGTTTTCCACTGTTTTTGTTCTCCTCCTGGGTCTAGAAGTCCCTTGCTGGCTCCCTGTATCCTCAAAGAGATGATCATAGGCAGATCCCACCAGCCAGAGATGTCTGGAGTCTTGTCTCCCCAAACTCACCGTGCCCAGTTGCAGGGAAGCTGTTACTCAGCCGCCATCTTTAATCCAATTTCCCTATTTTCTTTATAGTTTACTCATCCCTAATGAACATGTTGAACCTCTAAACTATATTTTAGGGTATATTTCTAAGGAATTCAATCTCTTAACATTGGAATCAGGTATGTTCTGAGAATGCAGATGATAAACTGGGGTTCAAGAGCTAGATTGCTTATATACCAATGCCAAGAGAAACAATATATCAGATGTTTGAGATGCATAGTGAAAATAGTAGCTATAAAGGTGGTGGGTTTGGATGATTCTTAATAAATTTCACTGATGCTCCTTAGAAAGAAAATGAAGATAAGTAGAAAATAATGGGCAATGGAAGGCTAGATACAAAACTAAAGGGGGATAATCTGTTGCACACAAAGCAGTTCTTATCCCTTCTAGCTAGAGAGTGAAGAAAGTAGAACACCAAGGCCTAAACTTAAGATATGGTTCAAAACTCAGTCAATCGCTATTGGATAGCAAGTCTGTTATATCAAGTTTAGGTCCCTGACAAATAGGATGAAGATATCTAGGTAGATTCTTCTAAGGGATTTCCCTCTTCCCCCTAAATTGTTTGAATATAGGCACAAGGTCAGTTTCTTCCTACTAGGACCCTGACTTCTGTGAGATCATACAGAAGATAGCATTTTGCTTCCCAGACATGCTCATATTTATCCTCCTAACTGTCCCTTTAGGGTTAAGTGATACATGCCAGAGTATAATTAGAAGACACATGCTGCCTCTTCTAAGGAAAGCAAAGAATTATACCTAAAAGAAGCAGTACAACTCAGGAGGCAAGTATTGGAATTATGGAATTTTGCATGAGAATAGATTTTGAGGATATTTGACCAAGGTGATCCTTAACATAAAATTGGATACGAAGAACTTACTGATTTTGGAATGCTCTCCCAAGATAGAGTTTAGCTTGTAAAGGTCCCAGGGGATGATGAGAGCAAGATACTACAGCAAAGTGATGGTTCATGCTGAATGAAGTTGATATGTCAGAATTACTATGGCAGACGGTGGAGAAAGAGATTCAAAGACTCAAACAAGTGGGTACACTGAAGTAGATCTACCATATATGGCCAGAAAACCCTCCAGATGATTATGATACATAAAAACACCCTAAAGAATGCAGTATTTACTAAGGCATAAGGAATGTGGAGATGAGTGGGACATCAACATCTCCTAGCTGTCCTCTGTAACAGACCTGAGTATAAGAGAGGGGATTACTAACTGAGCTCCTTCATGATGGTGGAGACAAGGGGACTCTGAAATAATGGGGGGGGGGGAGGCATGTGGCAGTGCTTAACAAGTAGAAGCTGGAAATTCTTAATTATTGTAGTCACTGGACTAGCATCTCAGGGATATTGGCACACAAACTGTGAAGATGGTTACTTGAACATAGCATCTCCAAAGAAAAAATTAAATGGGCATCTAGTAAGGGTACAAACAAATGTATATTGTCAAAACAGAAATAAGAATGGAGAAGCAGGAAGAGACTGAGAGTGATCATCCCACAAAAATTCTCAGTTTTCCAACTCCATTGACGGAAGAAGTCAGTCCTCTAGGAGAAAAATGCTGCAGTACCACTTTGGGTATATGCTGTATGTATTTCTTCAGTCCATCTTCAAAATTATCTATGACCATTTGATCAAACAATGGCACACAACACAAAGGAACATATCTAGATCTTTGATAAATTTTGCATATGGGTACTTAATTGGCCTTGATAGCCTGCCACCATGGCACCTTGTTGAAATGGGGAGATTTAGGGCCATGCAATTCTGACTGAGGCACAATGTACGATGGGTTCATTGAGTCTATAAACTCATAGTGATTATTTACTCTGAATTATGTAATATGAGGTAGGACAATTAAATTTATGAACTGATCCTAGAAAAGTGGTATGTACTTCTTTGTGAATATCACTATGGTCACCTTTGAGGTACTGCCCTTGATAAGCTATGCACAGTGCCAGCACCTAATTCATGCTCCAAAGCAATTTTGGAACTCTTTTTCTGGAATGGCCATCAGAGCTGACATCATATTTGGTATGACAATTAAGTTTGTGAACTCGTTCTAGAAAAAATGCTTTGAAGGGTTGACTAAAATATTTACAAAACATTCTCTAGATGCTGGCTACCATTTCGTAAAATTTTGTAATGAATATTTTGTGAAGGTACATTTAGTTATAATTTTCTCATTTTTCCTATGTATGGTGACTTTAGGGGCAATTTATGGGACACCCTGTATTTTGTGTATACAGACTTACATCCTGATTATTGGTTTACTTTTCTTGTGAACATAATTTTAACCAGCATATTATCAAGGGGCTTAGAGAATGTTTGATACACTGCCATGGGTTTCCACATAAAATTACGTCTAACTTAGATGACCTACTTTACAGCAAATAGATGTGGAAATGGGGCCATGACTATGAGATCCAATGGTAATATTACATTCCACATCCCTGCAAAGTTGCTGGCCTGAGAAAGCATTCCTAAAGCCGGTTGAAGGTATAGCCAACAGGAGGTGGTAATATACTTCAAAATGCATTGAACATAATTAAATAAAATTCTAATATACTTCAAAATGTATTGTATATAATTAAATAAAATCCTAGATGTGGTACTTAGTCCTTGGAAATGACTGCATGGGTTCAGAAAACAAGGAATACAGACAAGAATGGTATCTCATACTATTATTTCAATTACTGAAAAAAATTGTTTTTCTAATTCTGGGTTCTGTCGGGGCTAGAAGTCCTAGTTTCTAAAGGAGGAATATTTTCACCAGTGGCAGAGCAATAGTGCCATTGAATTATAAGCTATCACTTTTGACTGGGCACTTTGAGCTCTGTTTCTCCAGGAATCAGCAGGCAAAAATGGTTTTACCATCTGTTGGGATTGTCATTTCACAATAGGGATGGAGAGAAACATATTTCAAAGCAAGTGATCTTGAGTGCGTGCTATGATCTACCTGTGTCAACCCAAAATTCATATGTTGAAATCCCAATCCCCAGTGTGATAAAATTTGGACCTGGGGCCTATGGGAGGTAAATTATGTCATGGTGGTGGAGCACACATAATGGGACTAGTGTCTTTATAAGAAGAGGTAAGAGAAATACTGCTTCCTCTCTCTTTGCTCTTAGCCATGTGAGGGTACAACACGAAGATAGTTATCTGGGAACCGGGTTGGGGCCTCACTAGACACCAGTTGGCTGCCATGTTGGTCTTGGACTTCCCACCCTCTAGAACCATGAGAAATAAGTTTTTGTGGTTTAAGCTACCCAATTGAGGGTATTTTTGTTATTGTAGACCCGATGACTAAGACAGTGCCTCTTAGTTCTTTTTTGCTTTATTGTGACTACAAAGGACAATTGTAAGTGTTCCAGTGTGAGAAGGGCATGGAGACAATGGTTCAGGGACTTTAGAGATGAAAGTTTGCTTCATGTCATCAGGTGAGCTTCTAAGGTCAGTGGAGTTGGTGGCTGAGGGAAGAGAACCCTAATATGATTAGCAGAGGAGAAAGATGATGAGTACCAGCTGTCTTCTTAAAGGTTACTTCAGCGCCTTCCCTCTTTTAAGTTTGCCTTCAAGAAAAGAGGCCTGCAGCAGTCCTGGAGAGGTGGTCCTCTGAATGTTTATGGAGAAGTTAGTATGAGAGAAACTGGGATGGACTTTGGTAGATACAGAGAGGCCTCATGAGGACACTTGCTTCCCAGCTGTGGGCCTTGTAGTCAGCAGCCAGTCTCCAGATCTCAGCTCCTTTAGAACTTGTCTCACCTGCCCAAGGCTGTCTCCCTTCAGGTCACATTTCAGGTCACATTAAATCCCACATCTGACAGAGTGGGGTATCCAAGACCTGGTCTTTTTGGTGACTTAGAACACTCTCATAGCCACTATTTCCATTACAGCTCTTCTTAGATTGGCCAAAGTCTGGCCACCGTTGCAGTTAAAATTCTTCCCCTATCCAGTCCTGTCTCCTTTATCTTTCATAGAAGCATAGATTTTTGTAATGTACTTTTAATCAAATTGTTTTCATATAGAAAGGGGCACTGAAATTTTTGTCTTTTTTTTTTTTTTTTGCTTGTAGCATGCATACCCTAGAGGCAGCCACTCAGGGACATAACCCAATTTAGTGCATTTCTTGTCTAGTCTTATTCTATGCTCACAATTCTGCAAGAGAAGGCTGGCATCTGATTCCTTCTCCCATACCAATGACCCCCCACTGCATACTTAGTGTGGCAGTAACATTCATTATTAATTTCTAGATATGAGAAGCTTTATAAAACAAAAAGGTCCTGCACATAAAGAGATGATTTTGACATTGATGTGTGTTTTGAAAGTTTATATATTCCTTTTGTGTACCAAGAAATATGTCATTCACCTCTTCTTTGGTTCCTGAGACACCTTACATTACTTTCTTGGCAGGCGTTTAGAACACCTGCACATAAACCACAGGTGAAATATGGAATAGAGTCTTTATATTAATTTTCTAGGTAGCAATTAGTTGCACTTGTGTTGATCTCAGAAAGCTACTGAGTTACTGTTAAGAGCCGGCTCAGTTTTGATGAAGGAGATTGATTTCTTGGCAATATTTTCAATCCTTGAACCCCATGCTGATAGCAGCTGGGTCAGAAATACACTCAGCATTGCTTTCATGCTTGACAGTTATAACTGTGGCCATGTTAATTACCATCCTGTCTGATAGCACAATGGGGACACCGTATAGTACAGACTGTGATTACCGTTTTGCCGTCTGTAGAAAGAATTTATTGGAAACCAGGAACAATTTGTAATTAAAGAAGAAGTTCCAGTCATCCTCGGTAAATATGTATTTCTTCTCGAATAAAATTCTACTTCACTTTCATTTTGCTTAGATATTCTACACATTAGTCATTTTTGGGGATGAGATTCTAAGGGTCTCTTGTTCTATGGTCAACAATAGTTAGGAATAAGAAAATCACATCGTAGGGTGCCTTATTCTTTTAAAACTTTTACATGTATGAAAGAATATATATTTAAATGCAAAATCAATAATTTGTATTTTCCTATTTAAAATATATTCTATTTAGGTGTATGGAAAACAAAAATTACAACTCAATAAATTATAAAGTGCAAACTAAACAACCATGAA
The DNA here is from genome assembly GCA_963574355.1 of Loris lydekkerianus. Classification (NCBI taxonomy): domain Eukaryota; kingdom Metazoa; phylum Chordata; class Mammalia; order Primates; family Lorisidae; genus Loris; species Loris lydekkerianus. Next base: position 68,216 of record CAUYPK010101503.1, on the reverse strand, counting down.
CTCGCTACTTAGGACATGAAACAGAATATGGGCTTCCCCCTCAAGTTCATTACCAATGACAACACTGAATCAGCATCTCAACCTCCAAAGTAAGCACGCTTCTGACTTTTACTATGTACACATTCTTTTCTTTGTAGTTATTTTCCCCATAGAAGCACCAATCTTTAATCATTATGACATAGTTTCATCTGTTGTTGAATTTCATATAAATAAAATGATAAAATATTTTATTTTACTGCTTCTTTTACTAATGTTATGTTAATGAGACTTTTCCAACCTTTGTTGCTTACAGCTACAGTCTGGTCATTTTCACTGGTGCAATGAATTCTGTTGTTCTAGTGTTCTACAAATTGTTATCCATTTTAATGTTGATAGATATTTGGGTTTTTTCCAGTTTGAGCTCTTTATAAACAATATGCAGATACTACACCTTTTCCTGCACATGTGTATACACTTTTGTTAGGTATATCCCAGCAACATCCTGTTACAGTGTGTGCACAAATTTCATTTTAGTAGCGTGGTCCGAAATGTTCTCAAAATTGTTGTCCCTGTTTACAATCTCACCAGTGACAGATGTGTATGGTAGTTTCCACTGATTAACATCCTTGATAATACTTGGTTGTAAGTCTCAACTTTAACTATTAGTGGGTTTGTAGTAACTCTGTGAAATTTTAATTGGCCCTTTTCTGATTTCTTTAAAGATTTAAAATATTTTCATGTATTTTAATGGCTATATCTACTTCTTTATAAAGTATTTATTCAATTCTTGATTATTTTTCTTTCAGATGGAGTAGACTTTTTCTTTTGATTATATATAGAAGTTATATATTCAGATATCTGTGCCGTGTCTTCCTCTGTACATTAGTTTTCTTTTCTATTCTTTGATTATATATTTTGAAGGATGTGAGTTTTTACATAGTCCATTTTAATGGTTTTTCTTTATATGTAATGCTTTTCTGTATGTTCCATTTAAAAAACCTTTTCCATTCTAAGGTCATAAACATCTTCTTACACATTACATTCTGAAATTTATAGTTTTGTTTTTACATTCATATCTGTACACTTAGTTTTCATATTTAAATATGATGTGACATAGAGGAACATTTATTTTTTTCTCATATTATATCTATTTGTTTCAGGTATCATTTCTTTCTCTTCTTCTTCTATGTGAAAAGTATTTAAATATTTTATATCCACTGCATTCAATTAAAAAAATTTTTTTTGAGACAGAGTCTTACTATGTCACCCTCAGTAGAATGTAGTGGCATCATGGCTCACAGCAGCCTCAAACTCTTGGGCTTAATTAATTCTCTTGCTTCAGCCTCCCAAGTAGCTGGGACTACAGGCACTTGCCACAGTGCCCGGATATTTTTTTGTTGTTGTTGTAGTTGTCGTTTGGGAGGCCTGGGCTGGGTTTAAATCCGCCAACCCCAGTGTATGTGGCTGGTGCCCTAGGCTCTGAGCTATAGGCACCAAGCCATCAATTTAAATTTTAAGATAATTTGTAAAAAGTGACAGCTTCCCCCCACACACATATTCTGTTGTAATTTTATTGATATTTTAGAAGTTCGAAGATAATTTTAGTATTTTTTCATAATATCATGCCTTTCCATAAATAAACATATTCTTACATTCATATTTATCTCCACTAACTTATTTTAATATTTTACTGTTTTCTATGTAGAGGTCTTATACATCTGCCATTACTTTTTCTATATTTCATAATTTAATGCTGCTGTAAATAGTATACTCTTTTATTTTCTAATTTATTCTAAGAAGTTATGGAAATATAACAGCTTCTTATGTTGATCTTAGAATGAATAGGTTTCCTAAAATAAGTTATTAATTTAAAAATGATTTTGTAAATAGTTTTGAACTTTCTATGATAATATTGGTACATTATAGGATAGTGATTAAGAGTATAATTTATAGATCAGGACTGTCTGGAGTTATAGTTTCAGCTCTGCCACTTTTGGGGAAAGCTATTTAAACTTTTAGTCTATCTTATCTATAAAAATACCATAATATTAATAATAGAACCTACCTCATAGGGATTTTTTTTTGAGGTTTAATTCCGTGTTCAGCTGGGTGAGCTTCCTGAGGAAGCTAGATAGCTATATTTAGGAAACCAAGAATACATATGTGTATTTTTCTTGACTAAAAATATCATTTTAGAGTAGTTTTAGGTTTACAAAAAATGGTAAAGGTAGTACAGAGTGTTCCCACATAGCCTACATCCAGTTTTCCTCTATTATGTATATTTTACATTAATATGACATTTGTCAAAATTAATGAAATTACACATTATCATTAAGTAAAGTTTATACTTAGATTTTCTTGTTTTCAACTAATAACCCTTTTCCCCTGTCCTTGGATTTCACCCAAGACACCTCATTACATTTGGTTGTCATATCTCTTTTGGCTCCTCTGGGCTGTGACAGTTTTTCAGATGTCCCTCACTTTTGATGACCTTGACAGGTTTGAGGAGTATTGGTCATGTATTTTGTTAGATATGCCTCAATTGAAGATTCATTAATCTTGTTCTCATGCTTAATTTTGGGTGATGGGTACTTGGTATTTGGCAAAGTGCCATTGTCATCACGTCACGTATTGAGGGTACATGCTAACAACATGCCTTCTCATTGTTAATGTGAACCTTGATCCCCTGGCCAGGTGGAGTTGGTCAGCCTTCTGCACTGTAAAGTTATTGCTCCCCCCACCTTTCCATGACATGTTATTCGAGAGGAAGTCACTGAGTGTAGCCTACACTGAGGACTTCCGGAGTGGGGAGTTATTTGTGTTCTATGTCCTTGAGGGCACAGGATTTACATAAATTATTTGGAATCCTTCTGCAGGTGAGATTTGTGTCTTCTTCTCTATTCATTCATTTTATTTATATTGGTATAAACTCTTGGGTAATTATTTTATTCTTTGTGCTATAATAAAATACTGGTTACTTATACAATGGAACCTCCATAGTTGACCACCTTCCCACACCTCCTTAAGTTGATCTAATTTTTATAGACCAGACATGCACCACATGTACTTATCAGTACAGAAGGCCTCATTCCTTATGTTGACTACCTCTGTACATTGACCAGTTCATTACATTCCCCTGGGTGGTCAACTCACAGAGGGTCTACTGTGCTCTGGTTCAGAATGTTCTTGACATACCACCATCATTATAGGATTTCTTTTCTTTTCTTTTTGTGTCTTCATATAAAATGTGAAAAAAATTTAAAGGCTCTTAGAAATGACTAGTCTATTTGAACTGCTGTAGCAAAGAATCATAGACTGGGCGGCTTAGAGATAATAGAAATTGATTTCTCACAGTTCTGAAGACAAGGAAATCCAAGATCAAGGTGCCAGCACTCTGGTGTCTGGGGAAAGCTTGTTTCCTAGTTCATGGATGGTGCCTACTTTCTGTGTCCTTACATGGTAGAAAGGACCAGGCTCTCTGGGGCCTTCTCTACAAGATTATGAATCTCATCCACAAGGACTATGTCTTTGGGGAACTTAATCACCTCCCCAAAGACCCCACATCACAATACTTTCCCCTTGAGGTTAGAATTACATGAAATTTTGGGGAATAGAAACATTCGGAGATAAATAGAACAACAACAATAATAATAATAATAGAACAATAACCCCATGAAGAAGTTCCAGAGGGATAAGTGCATGTTCTATAGAAAGAAAAAGTGAGGAAACAATTTCCTTTAGGTATGTGATGTTGTGTGTTCTAGTTGTTAGGACTAGTGCTACTAAGCACAGGCAAGGGGAAATGGACCAGGATGTAGGGACACATTTTTAAATACATAGCTTGTGAGACTTTAGAACTGGCATGGCAATCCGATTGTTAAACTACAGGAGAAGCAGGAAGAGGAGAAGGAAAAGGAAGGAAAAGGAAGAGAAAGAGAAAGAGGAGGAGAAGGTTTCAGGGTACCAGGTTAGTAACTGATTTTTAGTAAGCGCTGACACACTATTCCTGGCACTTGGAACATGTTATATCATTTGAAAAATAACCATCTTCCTCATATTGTCTCTGCTCAAAGCCTGGGGAATACATTTAACAGCCTCTCTTTTCTCATGCTGCACTGTGGTTCTGTGAGTCATCAAAAGCCAACTAAAAGATTTCAGGAAGCAAGAGGCATCGGTTATTTTTATAGAAAGGAACCAAATTATATCCAAATTCCATAGAAATGACCTTTTTGCTACTCCCCTTTGTAGATTTCTAATAATAAGCAGTGAAGTACAAAGAGTAGAATGTAGAGCACAGCTTGTTCCAAATGCATCGATTGTGAAGTGTCCTTTCTGCGCAGTCACGAGGAGCACTCCACTAACTTTATAATCTGATCTGCTGTTGCTGATAAACACAATTCGAGAGAGCCGCGCCACAGGCCTTCGACTCGTGTGTGATGCTTGGGGTCCCCAACTGGGAGCAATCTATTCTCTCTGCCGTGGCTCTGACCTTGGATTGTCACCTGTGTTTGGTTCAAGTAATGAGAATCTCAGGTGAAATCACACATTTATTTTCCCCTAGAATTTAATAGTTCTCTGGGACTAGTTATTTTATTACCAAGTGAGACAGGAATCCTTGGTTTCCAGCTCCCCTTTGCTCTCTCTCTCTCTTTTTTTTCTTTTGAGACAGAGTCTATGTCACCCTTGATAGAGTGCTGTAGCATCACAGCTCACAGCAACTTCGAACTCTTGGGATTAAGCGATTGATTCTCTTGCCTGAGCCTCCCAAATCGCTAGAACTGCAGGCACCTGCCACAATGCCCAGCTACTTTTTGATTGCAGTTGTCATTGTTTAGCAGGCCCAGATGGACTTGAACCTGTCACCTTCCATGTATGTGGCCAGTACCCTATCCACTGAGCTATGGGCACTGAGCCAGCCCTTAGCTCTCTTGATAACTTATTCATTTCAGCCTGTTCTGACCAAAATAAACACTTAAGTGTTTTGGGGCTCCTGAAATATCTTCAAAACCTCTCAGAGGTTTTCCTTAGACAGGTTTTCTTTTAAACTATATTTAAATATAGGTACATTCTACCTTCATTTAGAGAAGCACCCCTCTGCATTTTATTGACTTTTTTTTTGCAGTGTTTGGCCAGGGCTGGGTTTGAACCCACCACCTCCAGCATATGGGGCTGGCCCCCTACTCCTGTGAGGCGCTGCCCATTTTATTGGTCCTTTTAAATACAACTTTTATAAAGTTGATGTATTAGTTTTCCAGGACTGTTGTAACAAATTGCCACTTAATGTGGTGTCTTTAAACAGATGAATTTTATTCCCTAGGTTTGGGAGGTAAAGTTACAGTGTGAAAGTCTAAAGTCCCAATGTTAGCAGTATCCTACTCCCTCCAATGGCTCTAGGGAAAAATCTCTGCTTTCTTTTTAAATTTGTTTTTTATTTCAAATTAATATGAGGTTAGAAATGTTTAGGATTCATTGTTCTCACTTCCAGGGTAAAGTTCCACTGTAGAAGAGCCCCTCACCCAGGGGTGTGTCACACCCCCCCACAAAGTGCACATTCCATGAGATCCTGCCTCCCTCCTCCCAATCGTCCTCCCCTTCCCGCACCTTCATTCCAGACTATATTTTGTTTTATTGTCTTCCTTTTCCTGGTATCAGGTGGTGTCTCATGATGCTCCATGTTCTTCAGCTTGGATCTTGGCCTCCATCTAAAGATGACTTTCTCCTCTGCCTCTTTTCATAATGTTAGAGGGCACAGTGGTTTGAGGTAGTCACTGAAATAATTGCAAAGAGAGGGTAAAGTTTGAGCAAGAAAAGAAAGTTTATTAACGCCCCTCACAGCAAGCAGGGCCTTGTCCTAGTGACTGCAGCCTCTGGGGAAAGCACAGTTTGGGATTTTACACACAACTTTCAGGAGCATCAGCTGCTTCTTGAAGTCTCCCAGGGTCTTAATTAACTCTGTTCTCAAACCAACTCACCTGCAAGGTCTTGAAAACTACTCACCTGCAAGGTCTTGATAACAGTCCATCTGCAAGGTCTTGATAACAGTCCCTCTGCAAGGTCTTAATCAGCCTCATTCCCGTAGCAGCACAGGTGAGCCTGACTTCAAAAATCCAAAATAGCCTAAGCAAGTCTGTCATCTGTTCTGCTCATATCTAGCTACTTACCTGACAATAAGGTCATTAGTTACTGGATTTAGGGATCATTGTAATTTAGAATGACATCATCTTAAATAGTTACATCTGCAAAGATGCTATTTCAAAATAAGTTCATAGCCTGATCTTACAGGTGGACCTGAATTTTTGAGGACCCTATGTGACCAATTACACTTTTTTTTTTCTCTTTACAGTTCAAAACAAATTAGGAATAGAATCAGGGGCAGGTTAAAGCAACTTCTGAAACTGCATGTGGAAAACATTGAGAATTGTTGGCTGATAGAGAAAGGCTGAAAACTCTAAATTTTTTTTTTTTTTTTTTTAATTTTTGGGGATTCATTGAGTATACAAGAAACCAGGTTACACTGATTGCATTTGTTAGGTAAAGTCTCTCTTACACTTATGTCTTGCCCCCCAAAGGTGTCTCACACACCAAGATCCCTCCCTCCTTCCCTCTCTCTGCTCCTCCCTTCTCCCATCCCCCTCCCTCCTTCCCTCTCTCTGCTCTACCTTTCCCCTACTCCCCACCATGTACTAGGTCATTAATTGTCCTCATATCAAAATTGAATGCATAGGATTCATGCTTCTCCATTCTTGGATGCTTTACTGAGAATAATGTGTTCCACTTCTATCCAAGTTAATACAAAAGATGTAAAATCTCCATCTTTTTTTTAATGGCTGAATAGTATTCCATGGTATACATATACCAGAGCTTGTTAATCCATTCCTCAGTTGGTGGGCATTTAGGCTGTTTCTACATTTTGGTGATTGTAAATTGAGCTACAATAAACAGTCTAGTGCAGTGGTTCTCAATCTTCCTAATGCTGTGACCCTTTAATACAGTTCCTCATGTTGTGGTGACCCCCAACCATAAAATTATTTTTATTGATACTTCATAACTGTAATTTTGTTACTGTTATGAATCATAAGGTAAATATCTGATGTGTAGGAGAACCCTTTAGGGGTTGTGGGTGTGACCCACAGGTTGAGAATCGCTGGTCTAGTGCAAGTGTCCTTAAGATAAAAAGACATTTTTCCTTCTGGGTAGATGCCCAGTAATGCGATTGCAGGATCAAATGGGAGGTCTAGCTTGAGTTCTTTGAGGGTTCTCCATACTTCCTTCCAAAAAAGTTGTATTAGTTTGTAGTCCCACCAGCAGTATAAAAGTGTTCCCTTCTCTCCACATCCACCCTAGCATCTGCAGTTTTGAGATTTTTGTGATGTGGGCCATTCTCACTGGGGTTAGATGGTATCGCAGGGTGGTTTTGATTTGCATTTCTCTAATAATTAGGAATGACGAGCATTTTCTCATATGTTGGCTAGCCATTCCCTTGTCTTCTTTAGAGAAGGTTCTATTCATCTCTCTTGCCCATTGATGTATGGAATTGTTGGCTTTTTTCATATGGATTAATTTGAGTTCTCTATAGATCCTAGTTATCAAGCTTTTGTCGGATTCAAAATATGCAAATATCCTTTTCCAATGTGTAGGTTGTATGTTTGCTTTGGTTGTTGTCTCCTTACCTGTACAGAAGCTTTTCAGTTTAATTAAGTCCAATTTGTTTATTTTTGTTGTTGTCGCAATTGCCATGGTAGTCTTCTTCATAAAGACTTTCCACAGGCTGATATCTTCCAGTGTTTTTCTTATGCTTTCTTTGAGGATTTTTATCATTTCATGCCTCAAATTTAAGTCCTTTATCCACCTTGAATCAATTTTTGTGAGTGGAGAAAGGTACAGGTCTAGTTTCAGTCTTTGACATGTAGATATCCAGTTCTCACAGTATCATTTATTAAATAGGGATTCTTTCCCCCAGTGTATGTTCTTGTTTAGTTTATTAAAGACTAGGTGGCTATAGGATTTTAGTTTCATTTCCTGGTTTTCTACTCAATTCCAAATGTCTATGTCTCTATTTTGTGTTAGTACCATGCTGTCTTGACAAGTATGGCCTTGTAGTACAGCCTAAAATCTGGTATGCTGGTGCCCCTGGCTTTGTTTTTATTACTAAGAACTGCCTTAGCTATACAGATTTTTTTGTGGTTCCATACAAAATGAAGAATCATTTTTTCCAAGTCTTGAAAGTACAATGTTGGTATTTTAATAGGGATGGCATTGATTCTGTAGATTGCTTTGAGAAGTGTAGACATTTTAACAATGTTGATTCTTCCCAGACATGGGCATGGTATATTCTTCCATTTGTTAATATCCTCTGCTATTTCCTTTCTTAGGGTTTCATAGTTCTTTATAGAGGTCCTTCGCCTATCTTGTTAGGTATATTCCTAGGTAGTTCATTTTCTTTGAAGCTATGGTGAAGGGAATTGTGTCCTTAATTAGCCTCTCATCTTGGCTGTTATTGGTATATACAAAGGCTATTGACTTGTGAGCATTGATTTTATATTCTGAGACATTCCTGTATTTTTGGATGACTTCCAGGAGTCTTATGGTTGAGTCTTTTGGGTTCGCTAAGTATAAGATAATATCATCAACAAAGAGGGAGAGTTTGACCTCCTCTTCTCCCATTTGGATGCACTTTATTTCCTTCTCTTGCCCATTGTATTGGCTAGAACTTCCAGCACTATGTTGAACAGTAATGGCAAGAGAGGACACCTTTGTCTTGTTCCAGTCCTGAGTGGAAAAGCTTTCAGTTTTATTCCATTAAACTGAATAAATGGAATTTATTCAGGTTTGTTATAGATAGCTAGGGGTTTGTTATAGATAGCTTGGATCAGTTTAAGAAATGTGTTACAGATGGTGGAGATCAAGATGGCGGCCGAGTAACAACTTCCTTGCATCTGGGCACCCTGAGTCTGGGAAGATAAGACTCCAGGCATCTCGGGCTGGTGGGATCTGCCTATAATCATCCCTTTGAGGATACAGGGAGCCAGAGAGAGGCATCTGGACCCCAAGAGGAGGACAAAAACAGTGGAAAACTGGCAAGTAATCATGTGTGTTTGATAGGTCTAATCCCGCCGATAGCTGTAAGTGCAGTAGCAGGGAGACTGCAAACTGGAAAGGCCTTACCTGTGAACTGTTTTGGTGTTTTTGGACTTGGCACTCAGTTGAACTGCCTTGGGGAAAGCTTGAGCAGGAGTGCAGAGAACTTTGGACATTGTCTAGGGCCCCAGACTGAGCCGCTGAGCCAGACAGATGGAGCTAATAGTGTTTGGCTGTGGGCCGCAAGGAGCCATTGAGAGAGAACTGCCCACAACAAGCTCGGCACCCAAAGTTGCCGAGCCCGGCTGGGGGGGGGGGGAGCTAGTAACCTACTGACTGAGCAGCCTAAAGGCTGGGTCTGAGCCGCCTTACAGCCCTAACCCTCAGGGGCAGAGTGAGACCGGTTTTGGCACACTGGGTAAGTGGATAGCCACTCCAGCAGTGATTCCATCGACAAGCACTTTCCTGGGAAGGCTTCTGCTTAGCAAGTTTAGAAGCTTAAAGTGTCTTTTAAGAGGGCTGGAGAGAGACTTAGGGTGTCTACCCTGTGGGGTTTGAGAAATCAGCGGAGGCCTCCAGTCATATCAGTATTGTGATTAACATCTCATACCCCAAAAGACCACCTGTTGCCCAGAAAATATTCAACAAGATATATATACTGCTTTGCTTTTGTTTGTTTGTTTTTTGTTTATTTTGATGTTGTTGTTGTTTTGTTTTTTAATTTCAACCTTTTCCATACAGATTTTTTATTTTTTTTCCTCCAGTTTTCTAGTATAAATACAATTTCCCGTTGCTGCCTTTTTCAATAACTAGAACTTCATTTTTGCTAGTGGTTCTACCCCTATTATTTGGTTTTTCACCCAATTTTATCCCATAAAGTTTTCTGTTTGGTTGTTTTGGTTTGATTTATAGCATTTTGTCTTTCCTCTCTACATGGTGGAAGTGGGGTACTGTGTCTGATCATGTTAGCAAAGAGCTGCTGACCTCAAGGGAACGACACAACCGGGCACCCCCAGAGGTTGGGTTTTCTTAAGGCTGTGTCAAAGTACCCTACTGTACACCTATATTGCTCTGTCAACCTCTTTCTGTACCTCTCTTTTTGTCAATATTCCCTTTTACCCACTCCCTCTCCTTTCTCTATTTTCTTTCTTAAGAAGAGGGGTGGGGCCTTGGTGTGTGTCACACCTTCTGGGGGCAAGACATGATTGCAAGAGGGACTTTACCTAACAAATGCAATCAGTGCAACCTGGCTTATTGTACCCTCAATGAATCCCCAACAATACAAAAAAAAGAAAAGAAAAAGAAGAAAAATAAATAAATAAATAAATAAATAAATAAAACAAGCTCCAAATTCGTTAGAAGTTCAATAAAAAAAAAGAGAAAAAAAATGTGTTACCTATGCCTATACTCTTCAGTGTTCTAATTAGAAAAGAATGCTGGATTTTATCAAATGCTTTTTCTGCATCTATCGAGAGGATCATATGTTCTCTGTTTTTATTTCTATTGATATGGTGAATAACGTTTACAGATTTGCATAGGTTAAACCAGACTTGCATCCCTGGGGATGAAACCTAAATTGTAATCTATTGAGTCGGATTTTGTTGAGAATTTTTGCATCTATGTTCATTAGTGAAATTGGTCTGAAATTCTCCTTTTTAGTTGGATCTTGTCCTGCTTTTGGTATCAGGGTGATGTTTGTTCTATAGAATGGATATTTCTGGGCAGAGCCCACAAGTCAGAGATGCCTGGAGTCTTCTTTCCCCAATCTCACCATACTGGGTGCCCTCTGCACTTAAAAGTTTTTTGTGTGCATTACATAAGAGTTCCCTAATGTATATATGTAATTTTTTATATCAAAAACACATTTTTGTATGGGTATTTCCCTATTACTAGTTCTTAGGGAACACTATAAAAATTAACTTAGCTATGCATTTACATGTAAGAAAATTATAACACACTGCTCATCTATTCATAAGTAAATGCACACATTTAATTGTAAATTTAAGTCAGTAAATATACATATTATGTATATATGTATATATGTTCAAATATCAACATATATACATATAACTTATAAGATGTCTTTCCATTATTATTTTTATTATATAACTATTGCTAGTGTCAAAGAGTGAGACATGTATACTATTTTATAAACATCTACAGCAAAAATAGTCACATTAAATAAAGATTTAACATTAAATATGTGAAGAAATGAGTGCCATGTGCTTAAACAAATATAGTAATTTTCAAATTTTGTTATTTATTTTTGCTTAGTTCTGTACTATTGTGAGAGGTTTAATCTTTTTCTAATGCACCAATAGAGCTAATTCACTTCAAAAACCACTACACAGATTTTCTCCTGAACAGATTAACAAAAGATTAATTCCATTTTGGCAATTTTCTGTTAGGGAAGAAAGTAGTTGTTTAAAAATCATCATTCTCATACTCATCGTAGTACTGTTACAGTGGTTCTCTACCTTCCTAATGCTGCAATGTATTTTCATTGCTAAAAGGGGGTCACAAACCACAGGTTGAGAACCGCTGGTTTAAATTTATTGAGTGCTTTCTGTATTCTAAGTACCTTTATGCTGACCATTGAATTGGACCTTAATAACAAGTGTGTGAGGTAGGTGATATTATTAACCATACTTTCCAGGCTTTTAAGGAAATTAAATCAATGATGATTAACTTGCCTAACGTTGCACAATTAAGATTTGCTGAATTGGCTGGGTTCGATGAAAATCAGAGATCCACATTATTTTTGACAGGGTAATCCTAATAAACCACTATATTTGCTTCCAGACTCCAGATTCAGGGGGTACCTTGCAGGTGAAAACTATTAAATCCAGACTTACTGGAAACATGGGCGGCAAGTGGCTAATCATCCTCATTGCTGTCGCCTGGCAACCTTCACTTCCCTGTGTGTCCTGAGTTCTTCTTTGCCTTTTACTTCTACATCTATTTTTTTTTCTTTTTTATTAATTTGTATTTGGATCCCCCCACCTCCCCAAAAAAGAAGAGAAAATTCATTTTTTGTCAATGATTCTTTCCAGGTAAGCTATATCTAAGAATCACAGTAAGAAAGTGTACCTGCTGGTCCTACTCCATTCCCTATCCTTGGTAGATCATTGAGAAACTTCACCCAGATGAGAATATACTTATCTACCCAGCATGGCAGAAAGCCACTACTAATTACTTGGAATTGGCATAAAAGAGGAAGCTTTTTCAGTTAGTAGCATCTGAATGTCAGCAGGTACATTCTAGTTCATTTGACTAATTTGTAGACAGAAAGGAGAGTAACATTGTTTAAGGAAAGATTGACTACAGAAAGACAGGAACATATCAAATAGTATGATTATACACTATAATTTATACACTGTAATTTCAAGGTCTACATCTCTGCTCAAGATCCAGAAACTCTCTGGTTAGAGTTTGAAAACAATTAGGAAATAAATAACTGATTGGCACTGAATGGAGAATGCACCTTTATTAAAGTAAAATAAAAATGTAATTTTATAGATACTTAATTGCTTCCCCTGCACACAGTTTAACTTGGAAATTAAATTTTTTAAATGGTAGTTTAGTCAGTATAGAAGGAAAGCAAAAAGAATTTTGAGGTTATTCATAGAATTTAAGGTATGATAGTCTGGGGTAATTTGCCCAGCAACATAGAGCTTATTAGGCAGTCAGACTTGAATGGGTCATACATATACTTAGTAAATTGATCCATTCTTAGGGCAGCTGGACTAGGTGGGCTAATTGCCAAGCTCCCCAATCCTAAGAAATGTCTATTTGATGTACATGAAAAAGTTTGTGAAGAATTTGAATTTGCTGAGATAACTGAAATCTGATGAGCGATGGTAAGTGGGAAGGCACTCAGTCACTTAAGTGTACTGTGATTTAAAAGAAACACTACATAAATCTTGCCATTATGATTTCAGTCTCTAAAAGCCCTTCAGTGTCTGAAAAACATTTGTGCAACATTGACAGACTAACCCTTATGAAATCTCTGTATCATCAGTTGCCTCTGCTCAAATACCTTTAATCTATCCTCATATATCCAGCATATAGTCTGTATTATTTCCCCTGGTACATCCAAATCATTCTAGATCTGGCAAGTTGCCTTTTGCAATGTATGTACATATGTATATAAGAAACTTCCATTGGAATAAAGGGACTCCATTTCAAATGATTCAATCTTGTTGATTTCATTATTATGAATCATGAACGCCAACTTCTAAAATATACTTTCCTTAAGTGTATCTTATTAGTTTTGTCTTCAAAGCTAATAGAAATAGACTTTGTGTTCCAGTCTTTTCACAACCTGAAAAACAAGTTAAGAGGAAGAAGGATGCAATTATGTGTGGGAAGGTAAAAGCAAGGACAATGGTTTCTGGCACATTGTTAACTAAAAGTGTGTGTGGGTGTTTATGACACCATCAGCTAAGAAGCAAATGTAAGAATGTTCCTGCAAGGTGCTTCCTAAACATTTTCCCACTGAATTAATGTGTTGAGAGGCCTTTTGCTGAAATGATTAGTTGTACCCAGTGTCTGATATACCTTATAAATGTATTACATACAACATAATGACTCAGGGGCTAACAAGATAAAAAAGATGGGGCCGTATTTCATTTGAAGGTGAGATTTCAGTCCATTTTAAGCAGAAAAAACCAGTTTCCTGCTGTTAATTCATTTGCAATCTGAGTTTTGTTGCAGGTGTTGACAGTCACCTGAAACACCTTTGTTCACACAGGTCTATGGACGAGATTTTGTATGGAACACCAGCTTTCTCTGATTGGTCGTTTTGCATGTGTAATAGCTGTCTTCTGACTGCTAATAGGGTTTACATGTGTTCACGTTTCTGTAAGTGCATGTAGCTGTGAATACAAGCTCATTGATCTCTATGGGACCTAGTATGTTTTCTGTTTGTGTATCTGTTCACATGTAGTCCTGCTAACTGAATTATCCATTTCATTTCATGGTCACTAATTACTACTTTCTCAATATTTCTCTCCCCACCCCCATCATTACATTCCCCAATACAGGGTTCATATAGCCCTTTTCAGAAATGTAAGCTCTTCTTAGATTAAATAATGGTATAAGAATTTAGCCTTTTTCTTCTTTACTTCCTCCGAGCTTGTACATCTATACATTGTTTTTTTTAGAGCTCTTCATTTATTAATTTATATTTTTATTATTTTATTTTACTATTATTATAAAATCATAGCTGTGTACATTAATGTGATCATGGGGTGCCATACACTGCTTTTAAAGAACATTTGACATATTTTCATCACACTAGTTAACATAGCCTTCCTGGTATTTTCTTAGTTATTGTGCTAAGACATTTAGATTCTACATTTACTAAGTTTCACATGTATCCTTGTAAGATGCACAGTAGGTGTAATCCCACCAATCACCTTCCCTCCACTCATCCTCCCCCCTCCCTACCCTCCCTTTCCTCCATCCCCATATGCATAGGTTATAACTGGGTTATAGCTTTTATATGAAAGCCATAAATTAGTTTCATAGTAGGGCTGAGTACATTGGATACTTTTTCTTCCATTCTTGAGATACTTTACTATGAAGAATATGTTCCAGCTCCATCCATGTAAACATGAAAGAGGTAAAGTCTCCATCTTTCTTTAAAGCTGCATAATATTCCATGGTGTACCTATACCACAATTTATTAATCCATTTGTGGATCGATGGGCACTTGGGCTTTTTCCATGACTTATCAATTATGAATTTGGCTGCAATAAACATTCTAGTACAAATATCTTTCTTATACTGTGATTTTTGGTCTTCTGGGTATTTGCAGGTTGTGTCTCTGACAAAGGTTTAATAACCAGAATCCACAGAGAACTCAAACGTATAAGCAAGAAAAGAACAAGTGATCCCATCGCAGGCTGGGCAAGGGACTTGAAGAGACACTTCTTTGAAGAAGACAGGCACATGGCCTACAGACATATGAAAAAATGCTCATCATCTTTAATCATCAGAGAAATGCAAATCAAAACTACCTTGAGATTCAAGCACATGAGCATTAAAGTTCTGTGATGATGAAAAAAAAAAAAAAAAAAAAAAACTACCTTGAGATACCATCTAACTCCAGTAAGATTAGCCCATATCACAAAATCCCAAGATCAGAGATGTTGGTGTGGATGTGGAAAAAAGGGAACACTTCTACACTGTTGGTGGGAATGCAAATTAATACATTCCTTTGGAAAGATGTTTGGAGAACACTTAGAGATCTAAAAATAGATCTGCCATTCAATCCTATAATTCCTCTAGTAGGTATATACACAGAAGACCAAAAATCACATTTAGTCCCTTTTGGACTTGCTTATTATCTCTGTGTCAGTTAGATGCTCTCAGCAAGCAGATCTCTTAAGACTTGGGGCTATGCTGGTGACACATGTGATTTATTGAGTGTTCTCTGCTACTGCAATTGAGTGAATAGTAAAGATAATAGTAAAGATAAATATTTGAATTGAAATGCAGGATTAATTAACAAACAGGAAAAGCACTGAATTTACATGTAAATAAACCAGAGTTATAATACAGACTTTTGGTTTCAGCTTGGGGTTACAGAAAGCTGAAAAAACTGCTAGTCCTGTCAGAGGTACAGCCTGACACCACAGCATCAGGGGCAAATCTGATCAGTACTGTGCCACGGCCATGGGGGGAAGAACAGTATGAACTGAACACTTCGATCTGTTGAGACATGATTGGGTGTTTAAAGGGAGAACAGGCATGAAGAGAGGGCAGGTGGGGCCTCAGGAGCGTCAGGGAAGTGAAAAACTACACAAGGCAGGAAGGTTGGACGTGTGTGCTCCCCAGAGTCAGCTGCCTGCCCTTCCATGGAGGCTGGGAGACTGGCCCTGGCTTCAGGTGTTGCCTGGGGTGAACAGTAAATGCTTGTGGCATCCTTCAGGCACTTTAAGAAAGCTGGAGACATCCTGGGGGTGTGGCCTTAAGCTGTTGGAAGTTGTGTTAGTTTTCATTCAAGTCTTTATAGGTCACCATGAAGGCCTATTTGAAAATGGGCCCTGGGGAGTCTGGCTACAGCCTGGTCATGACTAGATCTTTGTCATTTCCACCTTTACAACAAACAAAAAACTGGATAAACTGCAAATTAGCCTCATTTCTTGGACCTCTCAGAAAAATAATGTCCAAGAATAAACAAGTAACCTGAAACCTATAGAGAGAGAGTTTTGGAGAGAGAACTAGGACCTGGGCACTTCTGTTCCAGGAAGACATCATCAAATGCCACAGGGAGACCCAGCCAGAACTTTTAGCTCATGTTATATTTAGTGTCAGGTAGACGGGACATATGAAGCCCCTGTTGATCAGAGGGCTTTGTTCCTTCTTGCAGGATTTTCCAAGGTTACATTCACCATAGAGGTTCAGAGGAAAACCTGGAAATTCCCTGTGGGGAATCCTTGGAAAGAGCATAGCAGCAGCCACTGCAAAAACTCCACCCAGACACATGATTTTGTCTCACCAGAGGCACAAAAGCCTTTATCTGCCAGAGGAAGGGAACAAAGTCTTATGAGAACACACTGGCTAAGGAAATAGTGGAAACCTACTGTGACTGGGAGTGAGGGAAAAGTGGGAGGGAGGAAAGCTCGACTCCTAGCTCAGTGGTAAGAGCAAGTCCCACGCCCAATATTATATCCATGAAAGAGACACAAACTTGTGAAGCCCAGACCTGAGGATCCAGGTTGACAATGTCTGCTTTACATGTAAGCCTGACATTTCATTGGAACACGAGAAAATGTTCCTTTTTCACCTCAATGACCACAATTACAAGCATCGAGTGCAACCAACAGCAGAATCTATGTAGGAGAGCAGCAAGAAACGGATTCTCTGCGGGAGCAGCTCATGGGGAGGACCAAAGCCAGACACTGTGGGACCTCTATGGTGAATATCCCAGACTATAAATGCTGCTTCTCCCCAGAGGGACTTGGAGCCTCCGGTGCATGAGGGTAAACATGGCAATGACAAACTGCAAACCCAGCCCAAGTCCTAAACAGATGAACCTAACCCACACAGCAAAGCCCCAGCAGGAGGACATGAGTAGTTGTTCTGAAGCAGAAAAAGTGTTTGTCTGAGTCCTCCACATTGTGAGTGGATTTCAACAGAAATCATAAAGTATAGAATTAGGCAAGAAATGGCATAGTCTTCAGCAACAAAACACAAAGCAGAACTGGATTGACCAGAGAACGTTAAAACTATCAGACAGGGAACTATAATTAATACATTAAAAGGCTTTTATAAACAGTTTCAACAACATGATCAAATAAGTTACTTCAGCTGAAAAATGGAAAGTATAAGAAAGGATTGAATGAAGATGTAAGAACCAGACATAAAGCAGGTGTCCAGTGGTCTCGTTGTTAGAACCAACATAACGATAAAGAAGACATAAGACTGCCTAGATTCACAGATGACTTGACTATGTAGAGAATCCCAAAGATTCTACCAAACAAGACCCATCCAATAATTGATTGAGGTTCGCAAGGTCACAGGTTACAAGGTTGATATACAAAAAGCAAACTTTACCTCTTTCATTTATATGGATGGAGCTGGAACATATTCTTCTTAGTAAAGTATCTCAAGAATGGAAGAAGAAAAAGAAAAAGTATTCAACGTACCCAGCCCTACTATGAAACTAATTTATAGTTTTCATATGAAAGCTATAACCCAATTATAACCTAAGAATATGGGGAAAGGGAAGGAAGGGGAGGGGGGAGAAAGGACAGAGGGAAGGTGATTGGTGGGACCACACCTACAGTGCATCTTACAAGGGTACATGTGAAACTTACTAAATGTATAATGTAAATGTCTTAACACAATAACTAAGGAAATGCTAGGAAGGCTATGTTAACCAGTGTGATGAAAATGTGTCAAATGGTCTATAAAACCAGTGTATGGTGCCCCATGATCACATTAATGTACACAGCTATGATTTAATAATAAATAAATAAATAAACAAATATGGGGGAAAAAAGAATTGCTGTGTGATACAACTGTTATGTATAGCATAGATTTTTACATAGTGATAGTTGAAGGAAGAACTGGAATCTATTTTGAAAAAAATTAGAAAAATTATTTCATAGCTTATGCCAATAGAAATATAAAAACTCTATTAAGATGTAAAACTGAACATAAATCTACAGATTTTGGAAACAAAAATATATTTTAAAAATTATGATGTAAAACATGTACCAACACAAATAAAATACCTGAGGACACACACAAAATAACGTACCTGAAGAGGAGAATGCAAAAGTTTAGAATGTGTCACAATACAGGAAAACAACAAATCAAAATGGAGAAACTGCAATATGTTCCAATTGTGGGTTAAGCATCTTTAAAGCATTTTATATAAAGACACTTATAAATCACTGAGGAGAATGATAAACATCTTGAGTGAAGAAAGCAACAGATACACAATATGAACAAAATAAGTTTGTAAAATGGTAAGCATGCATCAGTATGAATATTCCATGTGCATGTATGTATATGTGTATGTATAAATTCAATTGACAATCAAAAATACACATGAAAAAATACAAATTTTGTCTATCAACTTGGAAAACGTTAAAAAGGCAAATATGAAATAATATTGTGGAGATCCGTGTGACTGAATACTGCTATTCTTACATCCCACAGGCATGAGAGTTCTTGGAATCACTTTCCTTTTAGAGATAATGTGATAATATGCATCAAAATATTAGAATCAGTAATTCCACGTTTGGAATTTTATCCCAGAAAAAAGGCATGCAAAATTCGGCAAGACAGTTATTTATTCTAGCATGTTTATAGCAAAAAATTTAAATCACCCAAATGTCAACAATAAACTTTATTTAAATGAACTGGGCTACTTGGGAAAACAAGAACAAAACAACAACCAAACACCACAGTGTTAAAAATGGTTTTGATGAAGAACATTTAATGACTCAAGAGAATGTTATGACATATTTCTACATTGTAAAAACAAGCTTATTAAGAATATATGCCAATAACCCCAAATGATACACATAAACACATCTGTGTATACATACATATAGACCATAGATATGTAAGCATATCTATTACTAGAATGGATTATAATATCTTAAATATTATTCCTTCTTAAATGCATAAATAAGCAAAATAATAAACAAAATATAATAAATATTTATTCCTAGGTGATAGACAGAAAATATTCTTATCATAGTTATACTTTTGTGTTACTACAATTCTCTAATTGAATATTGTTTGCAACTAATCTAAAAGAAAATAATTTTATAATTTGAAAGTATATGGTTTCTTTGCTCACTTAGTTATTCATTCACATGCTCAGGAATTGTTATCGAGCAGCTGCAGACATTTTATTAGGCGCTAAGTAAAACTGCATTTGCTGTCATGGGGCTTGTAGCCCAATGGGACAGCCGGGCCAAACAGTCATACAGAAGCTTCAAGTTTTCAGACACTCTAGCTGTACAGAAAAGGGATGAGCAGGTGCCTTTGAGAGCTTATAACTGGGATAATATTTAATCTGAAGACTCAGAGGATGTTTTCCTGAAGAAGTGACATTTAAGTTGAAATATAACAGTCTGAGTGTGGGATAATGAAGTAAAATTAGGAAAGAGGGTCTCAGAGAAGACGGGGTTATCATTTGCAAAAGCCCTTTGTGGCGGAAATGAGCCTCGTGTGTTAGAAGAACTTGTAAACATTTCTTGATAAGGTTAGAATATAGAAAGCAATGGGGAGGTTTAGGGTTGGGGTCTCAAATTGTAAAATAAGATAAAGACTTAGTCTGTATCCTAACAGCAATGGGAAACCATGGGTGGAGTTTTATATTATTGCTTGCGTCAAAAGCTTCTTGGGGCAGGGAGGGGAGATGTGCTCCATCCTCTCTCCAGACCCTCAGAGGGTCTTTCAGACCACTTCTTTTAGAGGCCTCATCTTCCTTTGTCAAAACTCTCTAACATGAAAACCATGAAAAGGGTCCACTTCCTCAAAGCCCCCAAATTATTCCTTCTCACACGTCTACTTGGCCACTACCAGGCAGAGTATGATTTCTTTGCCGTCCACTCACAGGTTGTTACCTCTCATCAACGTGGACTAATTCCCACCATATCCCTAACTGAGTTGCCTGAGATTGTCTTTGATCTATCCCAGAGTGGAAATTAAAAAACTTATATTTATAATTAGTTAGTATTTTCTCATTTTCTCCCTGTTACAATCACCCTTCTTATTTATTTATTTTTTAAATTCTTTGCAGAAAAGTGACATATTAATAAATTTTCATGGCCCATTGCAGAAGTTTTCAAAGCATTAAGAATGCTGGGGGACAGGAAAATGTTATAACTCTACTTTTCAGTGAGGAAACAGGTTTAGAAATGTGAAATGAATCACTGAAGGACAAACCTGGGAAGGAGAGG
This sequence comes from Loris lydekkerianus, assembly GCA_963574355.1. Lineage (NCBI taxonomy): Eukaryota > Metazoa > Chordata > Mammalia > Primates > Lorisidae > Loris > Loris lydekkerianus. Next base: position 47,724 of record CAUYPK010101503.1, on the reverse strand, counting down.
TCTCCCAACACTTGAGACAATACTCTTTCCCCCACAACTTACCACTTCTCAGTAAGCACAAGGATCCTTTCTACTTCTCCCTGGAGAACAGAAGTCACTAGACAGCTGACGCTGTGTCTGCGAGATGCACTTTGCACAGTAGCATTCTGCCCTTTTAGGTGCCTGATAAATGTTGGGTGATTGATAGCTAACTTGCGATTTTTCCTGATCGTGCTAGGCCAACCTGACATGAGAAGTCTTGGGAGGAACTAGTTCCCTGAACAGCAGGTAGGCGTTCTGACACTGAGTGACTTAGGAATGACAGAAAGTCAGTTGAAATTGCTATCATAGTTAAAATGTCCTTTTAAGTAATTATATGCAAAATAGATATCTCACCCTCAAGAAGCTTCAACTGTTGATGGTATAGCAACTAACAATAGTGGATGAAGTCACAAAAGTTAGTTTAGGTCTCATGGGTATAAAATCGGCAGGGACAGGATGCTGTTCAAATGTCACCATGTTCTCCGTGTTGTAATTTAATGTCACTGGAGTTATACAGAAGGAATAATGACAGCAGCTAATACACCCTGAGTGCTAACTAATGGGACTGCTAAGCACATCTATTCATCATTTCATACGGTCTTTACAACAGGTTTCCAGCATCATTAATGCACACTATGGCTGGTTTTTCACAAGTGCCAAAACTGCGTCTCAGAGCACTTTCAAAGTTCACCAAAGGTCACACAACCAGAAATCCAATTAGTCTGATCCATATTATTTGCTCTTAACTACTATACTGTTTCTGCCTAGATTATAAAGAAAGAAACATCCATCTATTCTCAGAAGTTGATTCTGCATGAAATTTATTGAGACTTTTGATCTACCATTGTTATAAGAAAAAAGAATGAGGGTGATTACTTATAGGACTCTGTACATCTAAGTTTTAAGGAAACAAAAATAATTAGAATCACAGTAGGTTAAGGTAGAATAAAACTAAGAAACCCAGCTTTCATGAAACACAATGCTTATATTAGCATGATCAGTACATTCTCTCCCAGTAAGAAAAGGGGAAGCAAACAAACATGCAAATGTTTGGTGATCATGAAATCAGAAATGCAAATGAGTTTTATAATTCAAACATTTAATGGCATCTGGCCAAATGCTTGGGGTATCTATGTATAGCATAATGATAACCTTAACAATAATACTTACATATAAGATACTTTTTTTTTGAAATCAGAGTTTATAAATTTCATAATTTCAACAAGTAAAAACTCTTTTTTTTTTTTTTTTTTACTTTTATTTATTTATTTATTATTATTATTTTTTTTTTTTGCAGTTTTTGGCCAGGGCTGGGTTTGAACCTGCCACTTCTGGCATATGGGGCTGGCGCCCTACTCCTTTGAGCCACAGGCGCCACCCTAAAAACTCTTTATTTAAAATAATTATCTTTTAAAAATTTAAATTGTTTCTCTTAAATTGATAATTTACAAATACCTTGCTGTCTTCAGTAATTCAAATAATGGACAGGAACGTTTTCTGACAAAGAAAGCAGTAAGTTATAACCAAAATCGGCTGGCTGAATTTTTTTTCTTTACCTCTTCCCTGCTTGTTTTAAAAATTACAGCTTAATTTTTTTTTTTTAATCCAGAGCAACAGCACCAGAGTATTTTTTTTTTTCCTTTAGACAGAGTTTCACTATGTCGCCCTTGGTAGAGTGCCGTAGCGTCACAGCTCACAGCAACCTCAAACTCTTGGACTTAAGCGATTCTCTTGCCTCAGCCTCCCAGGTAGCTGGGACTGCAGGCGCCCACCACAACACCTGCCTATTTTCTTGTTGCAGTTGTCATTGTTGTTTAGCTGGCCGGGGCTGGGTTCGAACCCGCCCACCACGGTGCATGTGGCTGGTGCTGTAACCATTGTGCTACAGGCGCTGAGCCAGAGTATCTCTATCTACAACAGACCCTTCATCTGGATGAAGACTCTTTTTGATCTGGAACTACACCAAAAGATATCACCATTTCCAGAGACCTGCCATTATTTCACCTTTTAGTTATATGTTGGACCCACTCAGCATATTTCAAGGAAGCCAAATATTGTATCTATGAAACTTCTTTCTCTCCTCAGATCAGTAATCTCTGACAGAGTTCAGGTCCATAGAATGTAATCACCTATCTTCAGTAGCTTCCTGACGTACTTTGTTAAGAAGAGTCATGAGGTTTTATCCTGGGTGAATGGAAACCTATTATGATTGGTTAGCTCAACTGGCCGAAGAGTGAGGAGAAAGGGAGCTGTGGTGATTCCAGACACTTGTCATCTCTGAATGAAAGTGAAAATCTAATAACCTAAGTAATCTATGTTAGCCAGATAAGAGTAGAAGCCCTGTGACTGCTGAGGAATCTCATCATAGCTGGGGAAAATTCAAAATGAAAGCAAGCATCTAAAAAACACTTTCTAGTTTTGCTGGGTTTTAGAGTAAATTTCTACTCCACTTTTTCCAAGGTCCTCTGTGAGACACCTGCGGGCCAGCTTTTGGTTAGGGTAACAGTCTGCTCACTGACTAGTCTGGCGCATGGCAGAGAATTAAGGATTTGGGGCTTACTGCACTTAACATTACTCCATGATTATCAGTTCTAATTAGAGAGAAAGTAGTGCCTTGCGACTATTTAGGTTGAAGGGATAACATGTCTATACTTTAGTTTAGTTGGTCTAGGACTGTGGTCTGAATATTTGTAGAATGCATTGTGAAAAGCAGACAAATTTGTTTGATTCCACAGACTTGCAGCTAGAGAATAATTTACCTAAGAATGAACTGTCCCTTAAGGGCCACTTATTCCCAATTTGGTGGCACTATGGACTTTAGTTCTAGGAGTTGATCCTAGAACAAGTTTAAGACTTTTGGTGCCATTGGGATGGAATGAATGTATGTTGCATATGAAAAGAACATAAATTTAGGGAAAGTGATGGCATTAAGAGGTGGGCTTTGGGGAGGCGATTAGGTCATAATGCCTCTGTTCCATGAGTGGGATTACTGTCCTTACAAAGGAGGGCAGTGAAAGCCTGTTTGACCCTTCCATCATGGGAGAAAGACAGGAGGACCCCACCTATGAGAAATTCTGAATCTGGTGGAATCTTGATCTTGAGCCTTACAGTCTCCACAACTGTGAGCAATAAATACTAATGTTTATAAATTACCCATTCTAAGTATTTTGGTCTAGCAGCCTGAAGAGACTGAGACAACCAGAGACATATTTAATATTTAATACATTTCCATGCTGTAGGGTAAAGGAGACAGCTAGAGAGTTGATTGGTTCTGTTTTTCCTCATTTCTACATCAAATGGCTTAAAAGGCTTAAATGGAAATCAAACCAAATTTTGTGACACGGTAAAGGCACAAGGCTAAGACTGCTTGTCACATTGCTTCCAAGACTTTTAATTCCATAGAATATTTTAAAGGAGCATTGTATTATTTTCCTCTAAAGTGATCACCTTTAGCCTTTTCCATCCACTTTAAAGTGCTATGTAGGTAAGCACATGTATGCTTTGGAGCAATGAGGTTGATATTTGAAGCAATCATATTTGCGTTTAGGAGAGGTTTTTTTTTCCTTTAATTGAATATTCCTATGAGAATCTTTACATTAACCCTATGAGATAGAAAGAGACTCTTATTGCCATTATACAAATTTTAGATTCAAGGACTAGTGGTCCCTGGAGAGTCTAAGAGAGAGTAATCATTTGAGGAGGTGGTTGAGAGGTGGTTGAGAACCTGGATATTCTTTATAACTACAAATCCAGGGTTATCGCCACTACCCCAAACAACCTTGGGTGACCCTTTCCTTATTTGTTCAGAAAGGGACTCTCCTTTCTTTTGAAGCTGGGTGATTTTACAAGGTTCCATTCTACGAGAAGGGAGAAGCCAATATTTTGTTGGAAATATTTCAGCCCCTCACCTGAATTCAGACTTGCCTTCAGCTCTGCTCTAGCTATTTTCACATTTTGTTTTTGCTTTATATTATAAAATACTACAGAGTCCCTGATATCTTAGCCCTTTATTGCTATTCTATCTGAAATTGCACTGTTGGTTAAGTTGTGAAATAACATCAAGATGGCCAAAATGAAAGGCCTCCACTTGTTGCGGGTGACCTTGAAAGCAATTTGCCAAAGAAATTATTTCTTTGGCAAAAGAATTATTCCTGTTATTTCTACTGCCACCTTGTGTAGAAAGTCAGCTGTCTTCTGCGTATTCACAGAATCATGGCAGGTCTCTCTGGGAGAAGAGCCACAGTAGATGATGCCCACAATTATGGATTTTTTTTTTTTTTTTTTTTTTTTGGCCAGGGATGGGTTTGAACCCACCACCTCCGGCATATGGGGCTGGCGCCTACACCTCTGAGCCACAGGTGCCGCCCTGATGCCCACAATTAACAAGGCCAACAGGATGGGTTTGCTTAGATGAGCGGCACATACTATTATAGTCTTTCAAGACCTCTGTAGCTAAACTCACACGGGACAGTATTTGTACCATCAGGCTCCGTTGCTGAATGTCAAGCAATTTTAAATTGGCTTTTGGTGTCTTAAAGGAAGACATTAGAAGAGCAGTAAAAGACCTTCATGATTTAAGGAACTGAGGAATGGTAGGGTGGTGTGTCATTTGGAGGGCAAAGACATGGGACTAAGGGGCCAGAAATATGTTTACTCTACAAGAAGAAAAGGATCCAGTGTGGTTCCTGGGGCTGGAGTTCACAGTCAAGGTGTGTGGAGGGTGCACTCCCATTTCTCCTTGTTACACCCCCCCCCTTTACCTTTTTTTCCTCCTTGCCTTTTTCTTCATTCTCTTTATTCCCTTCTTTCTCTTTCTTTTTTTTTTTTCCTCTTTATTTTCTACCCTCAAATCATGCTTTTATTCTAAGGAAACATAACATTGCTATTTCCCGTAATAAAGGTTTAATCTTTATTTCTGTCCAACTCAGCAACTATCGTGATTCCTCGACTGTGCCAGCAAACTGATCTATGACACTTAGAAGGTAGATTGAGAACCCAAATGGTTCTACCCCGAATCCCAGCCTAGTTTAAGAAGACAAAACACATGATCCTTTGTCTCTTTTCCTTCGCATTATATTAGCATACGTTCTTCATTTTTCAGAATGGAAGGTTTTTCCAATGTCAAACCCTTAAAATAAAGTTGACAAAATAATCTATGCTGTATCCCCCAAAACCTTAAGAAATTTCTCCTTCTTATGCTTATAAACACCTGCCTAAACTTCTACCTTCTTAGGATGCCACCTATATTCTCAGTGCATTTAAGTATCATATTTCAGAGCGGTGCCTGTGGCTCAGTGAGTAGCCCCTCAGTGGTCACACCAGCCCCATATACTGAGGGTGGTGGGTTCAAATCCGGCCCCAGCCAAACTGCAACAACAACAACAAAAACAAAGTATATTTCATATCCACTCTGTTGCTTTACCTTCATGGCATGTACCTCGGCATATATCCTAATCTTTGACCATTTCTTTTTCAGTCTTAGATACCATTTTCTGCATATTTTGAGCCATTCTTGCTACACATATTCCTTAGTATTTCATAAACCCTAATGAATCTAATCATGCCATTCTTCTTTTTTATAAATGAGAATGTTCTTTCTGTAAGTGATATGAATGCCATTAATTAAAATTCATTAAAATGATCCTGTTCTCATATTTTGTGTTACCTCCTTTGGGAAATGATTTCTAAACTAAAATCTGAGGAATTTTGTGAGACTTCCCCAAGTAACATGTCATTATTTTCAAAACAGGGAGGGGATGACCCTTAAATGATTTTCATACCTAGGGATTTGGGGTGGGGTTGTGTGGAATTCGAGACGGGGAAAGTATGTCTTTCTCTAGGCCATGGCATGTATAGCCCACGTGCCTTAAATTCTATTATCCAGAAGTCTTTGGTTGTATGTGACAGAAAGTAAAATTGAATTCATTTTGGTAGAAAATACGTTTTATTAGAAAAACATTTTAGTAGCCTACAGAATCAAAGTGGTAATAAACCACAAAGCCTCAGGATATGAGGAATGGAAACATTTACAGAAACCTGATATAGGGGAGAAATCAACTCTTATTTCTGTCCATTGACATAGTTCTTCAAAAAACTGTTCCCACAGGCTACTGCTGAGCTCATTCCCCAACTTATCTTTACCTGAGAGAGGAAGACATAGGAGAGACCCTGATTCTCCGGATTTAGGTCATATTCCTGTCCTTTAGGCTAGGAGATGGGAGGGGGCAGAATAATTGTTTATCTTCACCAGGCTGAAAGTTAAGGCAAATAGTTTCTTAAAAGAAAGAATTTTATTTCTTTTAGAAGTAGAATTGACTACAGGCAAACCCACTAAGCTCTCTACATTAATGAGGTTATGTCAGTGGCTCATGATCAGATGATTTACTGTTGCATGCTCATATTAAGGATCCTAGGGATATACTATAAATAGTTCCTAATCAGAGATTTTTTCCCCAGAAGACATTTGGCCATGACTGATGTATATTTGGTTATCACAGCTTGGGGTTGGGGTTGGGGAATGTGCTTCTGACATCTACTGGGTAGAGATCAGGGACGCTTCTAAACATCCTACAATACATAGTATAGCCTCCCACAACAAATAATTATCCTGCCCCAAATGCCAATAGTGCCAAATTTAAGAAACTTTGAAATAGAGTTATTAAGAGTGCCAGCTTTATAATCAAACAGAGCCACGTTTAATTTCCAATTCTGCTGCTGACTAGCTGTGAACTTAACCTTTCTGAATATAACTTTCCTCAACTGTAAAATTAGTATAATAATAAAATCTTCCAAATTGTTTGAACTCTCTCTCTCTCTCTCTCTCACACACACACACACACACAAACACGGTAAGTTTCCTGGCTCATCCATTAGTCTGACTGCTTGCAAAGCTGGCTTTTTAGTCTTAAATTATGCCAATGTTTTACCCTTGAATCACTCATGATTTTTTTCTCCAACATCTCTTCCCTCTGACTTCACAGGTATGAACTCTGAGCCCAGCTCCGTACTCAGTTGTGCTGGGAAAAATCAGACACTCGGCCACTAGGAAGCCACCACCTTCAGAGAACCATTGTTCAGAAAATCATTGAACAATGGTTCAATGAGAACGGCAGTAACTCAAAAAGGACTAACACAGAGACTTTGGGAAAGAGCGGGTCTCTTACTCTACTCTGTAATCCACAGACTGCACTAATTCTCTACTAATTCTAATACAAGAATTCACAGATAGATAATGAGATGGGGCTTTCTCTATGTGCTTAATCATACTCTAGAAACTAACACGTAATATGTGTCGTGGATATTTCCTACTTATGAAATTTCTTGCTATAACCTTGCAATACACATGATTTCAACATGATAGAGTGTTTATAATCCAACCGATATACTAGATTATGTGTGCTTTGATTGGAATGTTTATGCCCTTTTGAATTTAGAACAATTCTGATCCAAAGACAGCACTGTAAAATGATATAACTAGTGAATATATAAATGTTAAGGTAAAAATTTTCAAACTATTAGAATATTTCTAAACTTGACATTTGGCTCTCCTAGAAGAATATGAATGAAACAAAGATTCTGTATATAAAGTGTCAATAAAACAATAATGCGTGTGTGCTATTAAATGACTTTCCCTTCTGACTAGCAAATTGTTTTGTGAGCGTAAGTCCTAATCAGGTGAGAGTTGTGGCTTGGCTCCAATTTTCCACTGCCTTTTATCATTCTGACTTCCTAATATACGCTGACTTAGTTATTTTGATCCAGATCTGATTCTGATTTGTGCTCAAAGTGGTCAAGCCTTACATGATATTTTAATGTAATTCTTTATGCTTTGTAATTGTTCAATGCTCCAATTTAAAAAGATAAATACCATTAACCTTAATTATATGATTCTAGTTTGCATTTTCCAACATGCAGACAGAAATGTGTGAAGCCCATACATTTTAAAAGTATGAGTCTCCTAAAACAGTCTTTCTCAAATTTTCTGTGCACAGGCATCACCTGGGGACCTTGCACAGGCTGAAGATTTCTCATGTGAAAGACTAGAGTTTCCACATTCCCAACAAGCTTCAAAGCATTGTCAAAGTTGCTCTTCCCAGAATGACACTTTGAGGAGCAAGGTCCTTAACAGGCCTCCCTCTAAATATGTTTTGTAAATGTCCGTGGCTTTTCATGGAAAGAGAATATTTTGAGAGGTGACTCCTACCTTCAATGGTACATCCTCCATGACTTGAAGTCCATTGATTGTATATCGTTGTGAGCTTCATGAAACAAGTTCTGAGAACAACTAATAAAGATTCTTAAGGAAAGGATTTTCTGGTGAAGTTAATATGGGGAAATTCTGGGCAAACAAAGTAAAAAGAAATTTATTTAAGGATTTTTTGAATCTTAGATGTTTTATTCTGCTTTGTGAATGGCCATAACACTTGTTGCCCCACCGCATCATTTGGAAATTCTATTCCAGAGAACACACAAATCCAGGAGCCTCTCATCTCACCAACAAAAATCTCTCTCCCACTTCCATCCCAGTCTGGACCAGGAAATTGTCTATTTTCAGTTGGCTGAGGCATATGTTTAATGCTTTTGTATCTACACGTGTATTTATAAACCTGGGTGCAAGTTGCCTTTCTTTTCAAACACGGCTAAAGCTTATTGGTTAGCCATCTCCAGGATAATTGAAATTGAGAATTGAATTTGCAATTTGTAATAGAAAATGGTAACATCATATGACTGCAAATAAGGACTCGTCAATACAACACAACAGATTTGTTGAGTGCTTTTTGGGGAGAAATGATGATTTAACCTCACATCCAGGTTTTCCGGACTTTATGATATCAAATTGGTTTCATGTCCTTCTAAATAGCAGGGCTGTTCTATGGCCATCACTGCCCTTTCCATGGTGATAAACTCACCATCGTGCTGACCAATCTTTTAGGAATCCTATTCTAGAGTTACAATGTGGATCCTCATTGTTTTTTTCTTTTACCTTTATAGAGAAAAGGCACTCAAGCCTATATAGGTTTACAAGTAATAATAACAGAGGTCACAACAATGACTCCTTTTATTTATAGCTTTAGCTTATAATTGACAAAAATTGTATCTATTTAATAGACACAGCGTTTGTTATCAGTATATATTGAGAAATGATTACCACAATCAAGCTAATTAACTTATCAATCACCTCTTAAAGTGACCATTTGTGTGTGTGTGTGTGTGTGTGTGTGGTGAGAATATTTGAAATTTATTCTTTTAGCAAATTCTGGTATATAATAGGGTGTTACTAATTTTAATTATCATGCTATACATAGTTCTAGATCTCTAGAACTAATTCATCTTATAACTGAAAGTTCATATTCTTTGATCAATATTTACCCTTCCCCCCACATCAGCCCCTGACAACAATTCTCTTATATTTCTATGAATCGGACTTATCTAGATTCTATATATAAGTGATACCATGCAGTGTCTTTCTGTCTAGTTTATTTCTCTGAGCATAGTCTCTTCTTGTTTCATCCATTTTTTTCACAAATGGCAGGATTTCCTTCTTTTATATGGCTGAATAATATTCCAATATATATTATACGCATATGGGTGCATACATAAGCACATTATATACATATGTGTGTGCACATACACAATATACACATATGTTTGTACACATTATATACATATGTGTGTACATGTACACATTATATACATGTTTCTACATATACACATTATATACATGTGTACACATACACATTATACACATATGTGTGTACACATACACAATATATACATGCATATGTGTACACATACACATTATACACATATGTGTGTACACATACACATTATATACACATGTGTGTACACATACACAATATATACATGTGTGTACACTTACACCTTCTATACATACATGTGTGTACACACACACATTATATACATACATGTGTGTACACCTCCACATTATATACATATGTGTGTACACATACACCTTCTATACATATATGTGTGTACACATACACATTATACACATATGTGTGTACACATACACCTTATATACATACATGTGTGTACACATACACATTATACACATGTGTGTGTACACATACACAATATATACATGTGTGTACACTTACACCTTCTATACATACATGTGTGTACACACACATATTATATACATATATGTGTGTACACATACACATTATATACACATATGTGTGTACACATACACCTTCTATACATACATGTGTGTACACATACACCTTCTATACATACACATTATATACACATGTATGTACACATACACATTATATACATGTGTGTACACATACACCTTCTATACATACATGTGTGTACACATACACATCATACACATATGTGTGTACACATACACATGATATACACATGTGTGTACACATACACCTTATATACATACATGTGTGTACACATACACCTTATATACATACATGTATGTACATATACACATTATACACATATGTGTGTATACATACACAATATATACATACATGTGTATACACATACACCTTCTTTACATACATGTATGTACAGATACACATATACACATATGTGTGTACACATACACCTTCTATACATACATGTGTGTACACATACACATTATATACACATATGTGTGTACACATACACGTTATATACATACATGTGTGTACATATACACATTCACAGAGGGTACTATAATGTCTACACTTTTTAAGAAAGGAAAACTGTCTTTAAATTGTAATATTAAATATTGCTGATAACAAAAGATGAATACAAGTCACATTTGAACACCTCTTGTAATTGCAAAAGTCAAACATGACTTCAGTATTATGAATTTAATGTAGGTTCTTCCTTTCTTAAAATGTATAGACATTTTTTGGCATGTTTTGTAAATATATATATATGTGTGTGTGTGTAGATGTATTTTTTAACCTCTATATATGTATCAGATTATTTTTCTACTTGGCTATTGTATATAATATTGCAGCACAAATGGGAATAAAGATAATCTCTTAAAAAAAAATATATATATATATATATATATATATCCAGTAGTGGGACTGCTGGATGAGGTGGTAGTTCTATTTTAAATTTCTTGTGGAGCCTCCACACTGCTTCTCGTGATAGCTATACTAGTGTACATTTGTACCCAATGGATGGGTTCTGTTTCCTTCACGTCCTTGACAAAACTAACCTTTTGATTTTTCGGCAATCTCTACTTGAATTTCATCCACGCCCTTTATAAATAAAACAAAAGTGGTAGATCTGGCTCATTTTGCCCAGATAATTCATATTTCTTAGCAATATGAGATTACCTATAGTTTGTATTAATAGATCTGAGTGGGTAGGTAATACAAGGAAGAGAAGCTATGAAATAGGGTGATAAGGACTTGGATGGATATAAGATTTAGACATAGCTCCCTAACTGAGAAAACTAACAGAAAACTAACTTCAATGTTGTGTTGATCAGCTTAATGACTAAGCAGGCTTTAAGTCAGTCTGTGTGGAAAGCAAAATAAATAGTACCCTGCATTTTTTCTTATATTTTGTTTTTAATTCAACACAGAAAGGTTAAGGAAGTAGAAAGGCATCAGTTGATTTATTTAAAAATATTTTGGCAATATTATCCACTTTATATTTCCTTTAAACTTTAAAAGAGTTCTTGCACATCTCCAGAGACGCCACATCTCCACTGTGGCTGTGTAAACATCTGATCAATGATACCCTCGTTAAGTGAAATCTGACCTGGACATAGAGAAATGGAGAGCGGTTCAGATAAGAAGGAAGAAGATAAGGCTGGTAAAGGGGTATTACAGCAAATGAGCACAGAGATAAATGCGTTGAGGTGAGAAAAAGAAGGGAAGAATGAGAGGGAAGAGAAGAGGAGAGAAAAGCTCATTAATAAACAAGAAGGAAACCCAGGTAGGCTTATCCATTATCTCAAATGGAGAACTTAAATCTTAATTCATCCCTGCTGAAAAGTTACAAAGCAGCACAAAAAAGGCATCGGATATGTGTGTGTGTTGCAAGGATGATCTCACAAGCAAAATCCCTCCAGTGTGGGAAAGAGAAAATACATATTACAATCAGTCCATAATGGGAAATGTGGAACCGGTTCTGGCAAGATGAGAGTGCATACCCCTCCCAGGCAAGGATACTTTTGTAGAGAGAAATGCAAATGTGAAGCATGCCTTAGAGTTCTCAAATGCATGACTCACCTTTGGACTACCCATTTTAATTATATTTATTGTATTTTTCTATTTATAAGTAGGTATAGTTTTATTCCTGAACATTAAAAATAGATTTAACCAATGGAACAGAAATTTTTCTTTTAATCAATGGAACAGTATTTTTTAACATTTAACTGCTTTCCATTTTTATTATGAGCACACTAGCATGTATAGAAATATAAAGGGAAAACATTAATAAATACTAAAATTTGCTACAGAAGTCTTTTTTTTTAAAAACCAAAATATAGGTACATTTGTAATTAAAATCTCACATAATTATGTTGATCCCTAAGGAGTTCTATATACTTATAGACAACTACCAACAGTACATATTGTTTTTTTGTTTGTTTGTTTGTTTTTGATTGGATGGAATATGTATTTATTTATTTATTTATTTATTTTATTATTAAATCATAGCTGTGTACATTAACGTGATCATGGGGCACCATACACTGGTTTTATAGACCGTTTGACACAGTTTCATCACACTGGTTAACATAGCCTTCCTGGCATTTTCTTAGTTATTGTGCTAAGACATTTACATTCTACATTTACTAAGTTTCACATGTACCCTTAAGATGCACCGTGATTGGTGGGATTACACCTGCGGTGCATATTGTTGTTTTGAGTGTTTTGGCATTTTAAATATTTAATACCTTCTTTTCCTTTCCCTCACCCCTCCTTCCCCTTCTTGATCAGGTGTACCCAGATCAAGTAGAATGATTTTCAAGTATTTCTTCTTTTTCTTTTGTCTATAAGATTTGGCATGATCTGTTTTTCAAAATTATCTTTTACTTTTATTTATAAATATTGTTGTCTATTTTTTGAGACTTAAAAAAAAAATAAGTTAACTGATGACTCCATACTGAATCTCAGAGTCAAAGCATTCTATAATTGACATACGCTTATTTGATAATGTGAATGTTACTTTCTTTGCATTATTATTATTACTGCTTAATATTTCAATGTAGCAACTCTCTGATTCCTTTTCTGAATGTATTTGTTTGTTCATTCATTCTTTACGAGGTTTTTGTTTCTAGTCCTTATCTTAAACATTGTCATTGTTATTAAATTCTAAGCCTTTTTAGTTTTGTGAAGGCAAAAAAGGAAACCTAATAAACACATGTATATGTAAAAATAAAAAATGTATTAAAAAAAATGCAAAAACAATTGATACCTTACTATAAATATACTTTGCAATTTTCTTGCCTTCCTTGTTTTTTTTTCTTCTTTTCTTTTTTTGAGACAGAGTCTCACTATGTCGCCCTTGATAGAGTACTTGGGTTTAAGCTATTCTCTTGCCTCAGCCTCCCAAGTAACTGGGACTATCGACACCCACCTCAACACCTGGCTATTTTTTTGTTGCAGTTGTCATTGTTGTTTAGCTGGCCCAGGCTGGGTTTGAACCCACCAGCCTCAGTGTATGTGGCTGGCACTGTAACCACTTTGCTACAAGCACTGAGCCCCTTCCTTGGTATTATATTTCTGAGGTTTATTCATACTGACAGTCTTAATTCCAGCTAATTCATTTTAACAGACACACAGTATTCCATTGAATTAAAAATTAAGTTTATCTTAATGACAGATAGTAAAATTGCCTGCATGCTTTTGCTATTAAAACCTGTGCCAAAATGAATATCTTCTTAAATAACTCTTTGAATGTATATGTGAATTTTTTCTAGGATCGATCTTTAGAAATGGAAATGCTGGTAAAACGTTGTATACTGCTTTAATTTTACAATCAGGTCTTTACATCTAGTTTTTTAATCAAGAAGTTTATTTTCGTGTATAATAGAGATCTATTTGGTTAATAACTTTCTATAAACAGCAAATTGTTGCAGGACCTTTTACTGAACTTTTCTCCATTAATTTATACCAGCACTTTTATATATGCTAAATGTCCGTGAATGTAGGTCTGCTTCTTTTTTGTTACTCTTTGTCATCATTCTACTTGTCTATTGTCTATGCCAATATCAAATGGTTTTAATTACTTTACTTCAGTGGTTTTCCACTTGGGGAGATTTTACCTTCCCAGGGCATTTGACAGCCTAGAGACACTTTGATCATCACACCTATAGGAGGAAGGCCAGGGATGCTGTTCAACACACCAAATGCAGAGGAAGCCACCGTGTTCCCCTGATAAGCTTTTGTTCCTCCAAATTGTATTGGATATACTAAGTATTTTATACCTCCACATAAATTCCAAGCAAAGACCCTTTAACATTTCTATTGAATTAACATTTAACTTATGGATTAATGTGGTAAGAATTGATAGTTTATTATATTGATTTTCTTATTTAGTATTCAATAGATCTACATTTGTTTTGCATTTTTAACAGCTCTTTAACTAAATTTATTTTACATTTTTACTCTGAAAGATGACTCACATTTTTTTAATTATATTACAGTATGATGCAAGCATTTTAATTACAAGTTTTATTGTTTGCTGCTATACAGATATACGATTAGTTTTTATATATTTACATTATATATGAACCCAACATTTTGCTGAATTTTCCACCATATTTAAATATTTTTCTATAGATTCCCTTAGATTTTTCTTTGTAAATATAATATATCATCTGAGAAAAATGAGAAGTTATTAGCTTTCTTCCAATCACTTTACATTGTATTTAAGTTTCTTCTGTGTTAGAAGCTATAACCTCACTACAATGTAATGACAGGGGTACAGGCTGACTTCACCCTTAAAGAGTAAAATTTTTTGTAGAATTTTAGTAGATATGTTTAACAGGCTCATGAAAGATTCTTAATTTCAATGTGCTATATAACATTTAATAAAAAAAATTTTAAATAGTTGGTCTGTCCATGTGTTGAATTAAGACATTATACTTGCTTTTAGATTCCACAAGCACTGTTTGGGTCAATCATATAGCTCTATTCCTAAATAATAGTCTGCCCTTATCATCAGACCATGTACAGCAACTCTAATGTTTCATGTCTTTTTTCTTTTCATTTTCCCATTGCCTTTACACCTTTCTTTCTAAACATCTACTTTATTTTTAATAATCTATGCCATTATAATCCATTCTGTATATGCATATATATACAGTGTTGTGTATTGCACATTTAACTTATGTAAGTATTACCTGTTATTCCATTCAGTTTATTAATTATTTCACAATCATGTTTTTGAGTTAGCAGTACATTGCTCTTTGAAAATGTAACTCTTTACTTCTGATTGTAAAATAGGAATTCATCTTTGGAGCATATGGTAGTTAATTTTATGTACCAACTTAGGGCTAGACAATGGTTACCATTGTTTGGTCAAACACTAATCTAGATGCTTCTGCAAAGGTTTTTTTTTTTTTTTTTAGATGTAATTAACATTGACAATCAATTGGCTTTAAATAAAGCAATTTGGCTTCCATGATGTGGGTGGACCTCTTCTAATCAGCTGCAGTGCAAAGATGGTCGTTTTCTAAAGAAAGAATTCTGCCTCCAATCTACAACAAGAAGTTAGGTCTGAAACCAGCCCTTTTTTGTTTCCATGTTTTTTTTTTGTTGTTGTTTGTTTGTTTTCATTTTTTTTTTCTTTAATTTCCAAGGTAAGGTTCAGGTTGTAGCAGAGCCCTTTCCCCAGGGGTCACACTGAACACCCTCACACTGCACACCTTAGGTGAGATCTTGCTGATTGTCCTCCCTCCTCCCTTCACTAGACTATACTTGTATTTTTCTTTCATGTGGGCTTGTAGCTGTTTATCTATTGGTTTCATATTAGTATTGAATGCATTGGATACTTTCTTTTCCCATTCTTGTGTTGCTTTACTAAGAAGAATGTGTGAAACCAGCCTTTTGACTTGAGACTGCAACATACACTCTTACTAGAATCTCCACCTTGCTGGCTTGTCCTCTGGAATTTGGACTTGCCAGCCTCCACAGTTGTGATATATCCTATTGGTTCTGTTTCTCTGGATAACCCTGAGTAATACAGCATTTATGACTTTTTCCTTCTCTGTTTTCACAGTGAATTTCCCCAAGATTGTCTACAATCTCTTTCTACTGTAAACAATGTGATATTCTTGTGACTTGGTTCTTACAAACTGCATTTCTCTACTTACCTAGACTTCGTACATACCATATGTGGGTACCTAATTTTATTACAAAATATTGGAGTGTTTTGTAAAACCATGGCTTTACATGGTAGGTGATTTGCTCCCACCAGCACTATATGAATATATAAAAGTACTTTTTTCTCCACATTCACAGTAATGTCTATATTATTGAATTTTAATTGTTTTACATTTTTATAAAAGGTTATGTTTTCTAAAATCTTTCTTATATGACAAAAGGCTTACAATCCCATTTAAATATATTAAAATATAGTCTAATTGATTTTTAAATTTTCCTCTTAAAATTTGGTTGTTAATATATTTTCAGAAATTAATTCATTTCATATAATTTTATGCATTTAATCATGTATATTTCTTAGTACCTTTTCAACACTTAAAAATCTCTGTTAATTTTGTCATTATAGCTACTTTATATTCAGTATTTATTTTAATCTTTCTTTTTCTTAATTATACTTGTCAGAGTTTTGTCTTTTTTTTTTTGCAAATCAAACTTTAGTTCAGTTTTCACAACCTTTTTCTCTTTCTCTATTTTGTTCATCTTTCATATGTTCACCATTTGTTTCTGCTTCTTTATTTAGATTCACTCATTTCTATTTCTCCTATCTTGAGTTAATTTCTTCATTTCTTCACTTAAAAACACATTTATTTTCGGACAAGCATAGTTAGAGCTGCAGATTTCCCAGTAAATACTGCACTTCTAGATAAGACAGGGGCAAATAAATCACCTTGAATATTAGAAAATATTTTGAACTAAATGATAATAAAAATATGCCCTATTAAAACATGTGCAATAAAATTATATTGCTGTTTAAATATGAAATAATCTAAATGAAAGATAATTTTAAATGAATGTAGTTTTTAAAAAGCAATCTTCAAAAACCAATAACCTATGTATCCATCTTATGAAGCTAGGGGGACAAACATAGGCAATTAATCCCAAATAAAATTAAAACAAGGAAATTAAAAAAAAAAAGATTAGTGGCAGTGAAAACAAGACCATACATAAACATTATATAAATGGATGCCAGTGGCTGTGCTCCAATAACGCTCCTAATTTACAAAAAGAGTTGTCCAGGACCTATAGGTCTTAAGGTGCCAATCCCTGAGCTGGGAAAAAAATCTCCAAATCTCAATGGTCCAAGGTATCAGTTATTTATATCTGTCTCTTCATCTGTCTCTTCTGTATGCTACCTATTAATTTTAAATTCATCTGAAATGGGACCCTGCTCATTGTAGGAGCTCAGTTACTCAGGGATGCTAGCTAACGGATACTGTTAGCATTGACAAAAATGTTTACAAGAGACACTCATCACAGCCAATTCATTTCTCATTGGCCAGAATCATGATGGGCCTTGCATGACCCCACACATGCATAAAGTGACGAGCAAGTTCAATCCTGTATGTGTCAGAAAGGCAGTCCAAGATTAGGCGAATTTAATGAGAGGCACTAGGACCTATTTGTATGAGTTTTAACCTCTCTTCATAATTGTCTTGTATTTTTCCTTCCAATATTAATATTCTCATGTTATCTCCTAATTTACCAAGTCTTACTCCAGATATAACTACATTTTCATTTTAAACCTCCGTTTAAATTTTAATTCTATTTTTGATTTCTAAAAATGCTGTATGTACTTTTTCAAATCTGCCACTTAAAAGTAATTGTTCTGTACTTTTCCTTGGTGTTCTCTAAGCCTTTATTTATTTATTTAATTGCTTAAACAGTTTTCAGCTTACTGCACAGGCACCTCTGGTGGGATTAGTCACATGCCCCTTCCCTCAGTGGAGTCACACAGGTCCCCTGTGCCACAATGTCATCACACCTGCTTCTTCCCAGGGCTCTCTGTTCTCTTCTTGTCTCTGTCACTCTGGGTATTTTCACACTGGTATATTCACCATGTTGCAGAATTGAAAAGCCCTCTTTCATCTCGTGAGTTAAACGACAACATTAACATCATGATAATGGGGGCACATTTTCTAGGTAGAGAGAGAAAAACTTAAGCTAAAGCAGATCATTACATATTTCTTCCAAAGTTCATTAATTATCATCAGATAGAGCAGAAACAATACTGTATTTTTAATGTAAAGCCTAAGGGGGAAAAAAAAAGTCTGACACTCTATATAGATTATTTCATATAATCATCACAACAACTTCACAAATCGGGTACTTTTATAGTGAGGAATAAAATGGGAAATGTGGGTCTAACTTTGAGTCAACCAGCTGCTAAGTGGTAAAGCAAGGATTTGAACCCTGGATCTTACTTAATGCCTGTACTCTTTCAAGTATTCCACATACATTTTCTAATTTCAGTGTTGTAAACCAAAATATCATTTACGATCTGATAACGAACTCATGACAAAGTTTGACATTTTAAAAATAAATGAAAAAAACTTCCCTGGAATTAGCTCAGTAATCTTTTCCCTTTCTACCTAAAAGATATGGTCAGGCAACCATTTTAAAGTTCTACAATTGCAAATGATTGAGTCTAAGAACGACATAAAATATGAAATATCTGACATAAAATCTACTTGATACAACTTATGAAATACTCAAAGGAATACTAAATATTAAATACCAGCAATATAAATTTAGGTCAAGTCAATAAAATAAGGTTGTCAGTTTTCGAGACCAGAAATTATATATATGTGATGAACTGTCCCTCAATTCTGTGATCATTTAAAACAATTACTAAAATACAAAATTAAATGGCTGCTGAAATCCAAAAATATGCTTAGTCAACAGGAGCCGGGTAGTTTTCTTTTAAGTAGAATAGCAAAGATTTCTCACCACCCTTCCCAAATTCAGCATTTAATTAATCAGAGAAACAGCAGGAGTGATCTTTGTGTTTAAAGCTGATTAAGTGAGTATTCCCTGGATGGACTGAGCCCTGGCAGGGAGTATTGCCATCTTCCCAAAAGGTGCTTTAGATGAAAGCTCCTAGAGCTCAGATGAAAGGTGCTATGTGGATTTATGAGTGATAAGCAGAAGTGATGGCAAGGGATGAATTAATGCTTCACTTCCTCCCTCCCCTACTCATAATCTTCATTAGAATCTCCCTAGACACCTAAACATTAATAATGATAGTAAATCTGTTAATAATTTTTTAAAAACTTTGTCGTCTCATGTCTTAATTTATGGAAACAAGATATTAAGAAAATTCTATAAACTATATGAGCTAACATTGGAATAAATGCCACTACTTTAGTAGAAATAAGAAAATCCTTATGTGTTATGTCCTTGGAACCCAATGAAGTATTGACACAGTGGGAATGTATTTGAGTTTTTGTTAATTTCAGCACTGTTTGAATTTTCTGGTGATCAGGCAAAAGACTCAATCTGCTCAGCACATCACTCCTGCACATGACTTTTCAATACTTTTTCCAGATTCTTCATTTAATCAAGTTGTGGTCCCTTCACCCTATTCGAAATAAAATTTGGGTCACAATTAGTTAACCAACATAACACTAGGGAGCTACTTTTGAAGGAAATTTGAATTTGGAGTTGGGAGATGTGAGTTATAATTCTCACCCTACCTTAAAATATCTGTTTGACTTTGGGCAATTAAGTTAATCTTTCAGAAATTCTGATTCTGAAACTGTAAAATAAGAATTATAATACCTGTCTACTGTTGAGTAGATCAAATCAGATAATGCACATGGAAGCACTTTAACGCGAAGGTGCTATACATTTGAGAAGAATTATTATTCTTTGACTCTGAGCTGCCCTTCAACTGAATCTAGTTATAAAAACCATGCTGAGGTCCGAAAGTAACTTTTTTAAAGTAGAGACTCCCTAGATTGCTAACTAGTAGGAATGAATTAAGGTAGAAAATATGATCAGCTGGGTGGTGCCTGTGGCTCAGTGGGTAGGGTGCCGACCCCATATACCAAGAGTGGCAGGTTCGAACCCGGCCCCAGCCAGCTAAAACAGCAGTGGCAACTGCAACAAAAAACAGCCTGGCGTTATGGCAGGTGCCTGGAGGTTGCTGTGAGCTGTGATGCCACAGCTGTCTACAGAGGCCAACATAGTAAGACTCTGTCTCAAAAAAAAAAAAAAAAAAAAAAAGAAAAAGAAAAAAGAAAAAAAAAGAAAAAGAAAGAAAGAAAGAGAGATTAAGAAGCACGAAGGCTGGAATGGGAAGGTGGAATAAGAAATTATAACTCACACAACAAGCTGAAAAAAAAAAGAAAATATGATCAGCTAATGCATGACGCACACACACCATTCTATTATTCAAAGAGTCAAGAAAAACACTTTTAATAGGTGGTAGCAATTTTTCACTTTCTCCCACCTAAAGAAATAAAATACATTTGTAAACTTTTATCCCTATATGTTATAAATTATGTCTTTTATTTCAACTATTTTATTTACAACATCCTTTAATTAGCTGCTTATAACATCATCACGATATATCAGAATTGTAAGACCTTACTATTTGTTTATTACTATTTATTTGTTACCTTGACCCTGTGAACAACAATGTGACAAATTTCATGAGACTTATCTACACAATGACCATACATTCCTCTCTACCTAGGACAGAACAAGTTTACACCTGTTGGCCTCCTGTATTTATTTAGAGCAAACCCTTTCCCTCACAAAAATGTCCCAGGTGGGTCCATAAATTACATTGTCACTCTATCTTAGTGATTCTTTTTTATTCCCCTTAGGAAAAAACTCCTGAAAATAAAATATCTGAGTGAAAGACAATAGTTCATTATACTTGTTTTCTAACTAGTTCGAAATACATCTTCATTTCTGCAAATGAATGCATTAAACATGCAGATTACATATATAGTCTTTCTTGGAAGACTGTCCATACTGAATCTTTGTCCCTTTCTATTTCAGTCCTCCGAGGAGTCCCACAGGACCTCAATATTGCTAAAGTCTTGAGCAAAGACATGTTCTACCCAACATGACATCCCCTCACCATCAGGACTGATTTTGAATTGCTCCCCTGCGTCAGTTCAGTGTATTCCCACAATAGTGCCACGCTTTCTCTGCACCTGCTGGCCCTCAATTCTGGCACACGTGTCCTTACTCTTGGCCTGATTCCTCGCCATCCTTCAGGTCCTATCTTAGATTTTGCTTTGTCTTGAAAAGAACTTTTTTCAACATGATATATGTTCCTGCAGCACAGTGAGCTTATGGTCCACAAGTATTCCATGCCCCATCTACAGTTTCCAATTTCCCTTGTAGTTGGGGTCATTTGACTGTTTCCGTACAACAGGCTGGAAGTAGGTGTGGCTTATGTTACATCAGAGATTCCACATTTAATAGAAATTATGAATACGGTTTTGTAAGCTTAATTTCATTTTATATCTTGATACATTATGATCTCTTTCCCTATTTTCTACCTCAAAGTACACAATCTGCACAAAGTTTTCTCAGTGAAATGGCCATTTTTCTTCTCCCTTGCCATGCTGATAATAAAGGTTGTCTGTTCCAGATATGTACTGTAGTTTCAAGATAGAATAGGGCTGTTCAGTTTATATGAGAGTTGCATCATGAGAAACACATCCTTTATTATTTTGAGTCATTGAAATTTTAACCTTTTTTTGTATTGTAAAAGCAAGCATTAACTATGTTCACTAATATGAATACTAGTTCCAAAATGGAGTACTGACATGATAAAAACCTAACATGTGTGGCATTGTATAAGAGGTTGAGCAGTAAGCATTGAAGGGCCTGAAATTAGAGGCTGAGAAGATGATCCCTGTCTAACAACACAGACAGCTCAAACAGGTGCAACTCGCCTCCAGCAAGGAATGAAAAAACAGTTGGTCTTCCCAGTGAGGTGTTAGCTACTACCAGAGGACTGAGGAGGGATTGCAACAAAGACGCAAGGTCAGTAAATAATTAATTAGCTTGCTTATGAGCAGAAATGAATTGGAGTAAAATAGAGCCTGGGACATTGGAAGCCCTTGCAGGCTTGAAAAAATTGTTTCTACAGCTCAAACAGTAAGAGGAGGTTTTAGAAAAGACTTTGAATGACAAATGCCCAGTAGGATAAATCGAGTCAAGGCAAAGATCAGATTGAGCCTAAAGGTATTTTAATTAAGTTGAAAGAACGCTGTGTGGGAAAAAATGAAAAGTAATATAGTGGCTCTAAAGCCTATATCTTATCAGCTATCTTAGTGTGGTTACTGGCACCTGGAACCGAATGAAAGTAAATGAGTCAGAATCTGATTCACTTTGTGGGAATAAATAACCTAGGAAGCCATGAGCCCAGAACTAAAAAAGTATCTTTTACTGAATCAAGTCTATAAGACTCAGAGGAGAGCCCTAAAGAACAGAGTCAGGGGGCAGAGAGGGAATGGTCAGATCAGCCCTTCCCACCACTCCTGGGAACAGAATCATGACCTTGTCTAGATCCAATCCACTTTGGGATGAAAAAAGTTCCCAAGTCTTCCCAGCATAACTCTACAACTGAGAGGTTGCGGCTGCCTCCTTCACTCCCCTTTGCTGGTATCTGGTTCTGATTATACCATTGTGCCCTGTGTATGTGTTTACCGGGTAGGGAGTTAAGGGGAAGAGTAACATCTTAGTTCTCAGCTGTCTGGATCAAGAGTTGACACTTCTGTTGTGATGAAGAAAGTACTGTGCATTGCCTGGTTAGACCTGGATGACTTTTCTGTTTATCCATCTATTGCCTCTCAGCTCTAAATTCACTCTTTTACTTTGTTTTGTGAAAGTGG
Organism: Loris lydekkerianus; assembly: GCA_963574355.1. Lineage (NCBI taxonomy): Eukaryota > Metazoa > Chordata > Mammalia > Primates > Lorisidae > Loris > Loris lydekkerianus. Next base: position 24,686 of record CAUYPK010101503.1, on the reverse strand, counting down.
ATCTGAACCCTTCACTATTATCCCTTCATCAGCCAGCACTGAAAGGTTCAGATCCACACTTCACTTGCGGGGGGGGAGGGCTTCAGTCCTGGAAGGGATTTAACTGCGGAAAAGAGTTTGTGTTCCTCCAACACATCCTTTCCTTCCCCAGTCTTCTTTGCAAGTAGATTACACCTTGCTTATTACTCCATATCAGAACATATATAATATCCAAGAATGTGAGTTTGTCCAAAGGCATTCTCTTATTAATAGACAAAATTAGAAGGATTTAGTTTAAAGATCTTAGTTGGATTTATCTGTGATTATAGAATTACTCAACACTTCATTTTGTAAAATTAAACAGATGTTCCCTTCAGACAGGCAGAGGAGGTTGGTTTTATAGCCAAAGAAGGGTTGAAGGAAGCAGAAACAATGGATAAAACATGACTGGTCATTTTAAAATCTACCTTCCAGATAAGGCAGGAAAAGGGAAACAGTGTGATAGAAAATGTATTGGTTAATATCAGGTTACCTTTTGTCCTAAAAATTAAAGGCAGAGGGAATTTCCATTATCATATTTATAGAAAGCAACTTGTTTGGGAAATTTGGCTATCTCGCTCTCCAGATTCCTTGGAAGGCTCTGCTTTGGTTACATGGAAACTCAGTGTAAGGGACTCCATTTCAATGTTTAGTCTGGTCATTTGGGGCAAGTGCAGAAGCTTAGTCCAAATGGTGGACTCTTTTTATTTTTTGTTTCACACGCTTACATCGCAAGCTCTCTGAAAACAGGAATCATGGTTTAGTAGTCAACATTGTATTCCAGGTGTCCAGGATATAAATGGCACTTGATGAATATTTATGATAAAATACATGATTTCCTAATCATTCAAGTATGTTAGACTTCTTGGACCTGTAGCCAAGGTAGGTAGATAACATTCAAGTATATTAGATTTCAAGGACCTGTAGAAGGATTGAGCAACCTTCTAGACTCTTTGATAAATCAACTCAGCTAAAACAGCCACTCTCTGAGGTTACCTCCCACTTTACAGATTAGCAGATTAAGCAGCATGAAGGTGAAGCAAGTTTCTTTAAAAGAAAATGGGTTTGAAAGCCTGGCAGACCAAATCCGAAGGCCTCCATTTAGAAACACTGCACTCCACTCTCTCCCAGGGCCACTGAGATTCAGCCTCAGTGACCAGCACATTGGGCTGGCTTTCTTCCTTATTCTGAGTCTCTGTTTCCCACTCAAGTGATGAGCAAAAGCCCAGTCAAAACCAGCACTGCCAGAGAAGATGAATCTACCCAAAGCCAAGGAAGGCAGCACATCTGCAGGGAGGCACCACGTTAGCCTTTGAAGACAAAAGTTCTTAGGCCATGCTGGGGTCCAGCCAGGAGATTGTGTAGCTGTATCAAGAGGAGGAGGGAGGCCTGGGGGCTGTGACAGGGAATGTGGGTCGCACCCAGGGCTCTATATAACAAAACAGTGCTGAAGTTCCTTTTTTGCAGGAAACTGATTTATATCACAAGGTCCTGAGGGAAGACAGATGTCTGTCTTGTTTTGTTTTAATGCTGTAACCCAGTAAAAATGGAGCCCTGTCCGTGTATAAGCTCATTCTTCCTTTGGGTCAGTAACCTCTACTGGGGCCACAGTTCACTTTTTTAATGTACCCCAAACTACATGGTTGGAGAATCCCCACGTGGTTTTCTTGCTGCTTCAGTTGCAATCTCCACCCAGCCTATGAACTCTGGATGCTGTTTTAAAACCTTACCCTTTGCTTTCTCATCCCTCCAGACAGGGGTATTGGCTTGGGTCAGTGTTGGTTTTGTTATTTGCCTTGGACAACGTGCTTAGAATTGCTGCCTCTCCCTGCAGACAGATGGAGCAGCCCCATGCCCTTCTGCTATGTCAATTAGGAATATGTTCAGTGCTTGTGTTGGAAACTCCAGTCACATAGACTTTCAAGAACGGGCTTTGTTTTTTTCTCACAACAAGAGCAAAGAGGAAGGCAATTCTATCATTTTAGTGGCTCAACCATATCAGATCCAAAGGCTCTGCCATTTTTGCAGCCTTCTCCTGGTCACAAGAAGATTGATACACCTCCAGCCATCATCTCTGTGTACTGAGCCAGACAGAAAGACCATGGAAGGGGACAAGGTCCCGGCAGCCACTTCTGTTTCCTTTAATTAGGAAAATAAACATTCTCAGACCTCATCTCTTCCCAGCCCCTTCCCAGCAGACATCTATAGGTTGCAAATCTTCCTGCATATATAAGGAAGCTGTGACATCAGGAATCAGGTTTAGCAGGATTATCTCTGAGCAACTAGGCCTTGGGTTAGGTGCATTTCTGCACCTCAAATCAATTGGGTGACTCAAACAGGGAACAACGAGAGCTTAACGACTGGCCGGGCGACCAGCTGTATTAGCCTCATCTCCTGTTTAATTTAATACATTGACTCTTACACTGTGTTTCCTTTAACTCCATGGTCTCTCCTCTTGCAATTTGGCTTTAAGGTCCCTGCATGCTTCGGATTTGAGTTTGGGGGCCAGGCTGCAGGATGACGGAGTCTTCCTGGGGCTAAGCGACAGGTGGGTACTTCATGACAAAAGCTAATGGTCCTGCTAACATTCTCCCTATCCTGACGTGAAGGGGGCAGCATAAGCCTGGCGTACAAGTGTGGTTTAGAGACTGGATTCCTTGCACAGTAGATAACTTACCAATACGCACCAGATGTTGGCCAGTTTGCCACAAGAACATGGCTGGCCAGCATCCCCACAGCCAGACACAGTGCCCGGCATGAGTACTTCATCCTTCTTATCTCTTTTTCTCCTCTCCTCTCCTCTCTCCTCTCTTCCCCTCTCATCCCCTCCCCTCCCCTCCTTTCCTTTTTTCCTCTGTACTCCCCTTTCCTCCCATCCCATCCTCTCTCTCTCTCTCACATCACCCTTTTTGACAGTTGCTTTCTTGCCCTTTAAAAGCACTTCTTGGCAAAGCTAGGCTCCTGCAAGGGTGGCTAAGATGCTCTGGGTTCAGAGGCTCCACAGAACCTGGAGCCTGCACCATGTCTGTGCCAGGAGAGTGGCCTGTCCAGCAGACCCAGCCCTCACCACCTCTGTCCGCTCAGCCAATTGCCAGCTGCCTGCCCTGCTGCTGGGATAGGCCCTTCAGCTCAAAAGGGCAGGCTGTAGACAATGCTGCTTTATCCAAGTCTTTGCTGAGTTCCCCACAGCTGCAGTTGAGAATCCATTGTTTATATTTGTAAACTAAGTGTATTTGACATGGAAGTCACCTAAGGGGAATGCATTTGGAACATTGAAATGCCATTTTTTACAGTCACATTTCTAATCCTAGCTGCCCTTTAAAACCCACATAAAATTGTCACCTTGAGCTCCCCGGCTTTCTAGCCCTGTGTGGTTCTCTTTGCAATCACACAGCATGACGAGAATGAGATTTCTTTTTTAGATTTGACACTGGCTATACACTCACATGAATTCTGTTTCCATAAACCCTCTGCTTGTAGGACCGTGCATAGAATATGGGAAACTGAGAAGTGAGTTCCAATCAGAGACCCTGGTGTGGACCCACTCAGGGGGGAGGGGCTCAGAGAGGGATAGAGTATAAAAGAATGAGGCTGTGCACCCCCTCGCACCCCTGGAGGAGCTGGGGCTATTACGGCAACTTGGGGCGATATGTCCCATTATCCAGCTTGCCTCCAAGCCTGGAATGTGTCTTTACCCTCTCTGGCTTCTCTTGCACCATCTCTTCTCTGAACAAATTAAATCCCTTACAGGACAGCCAGTGGATTCAAATATACAATTAAAAAGTTTAGTGTCGCATGTACAACTACATTCCCCTAAGGTCACTCACTTACAGTCTCTGCTTTATTGTCTTTGCCAAAATAAGTCATAAAACTCTGCACTACCCTCTCGTTGATCTCTGATGTCACACAAGACTCAAGGAGGGGGCTCAGTGGGCAAAAAGCTGGGCTAGAGGCGTCTGCAAGGGGGAGGGGCGGGAGGGAACCAGCTGAGGTCATTTTCACACCCACAGTGAGAAGAAACCTTGTTTGGCCTGGAGGATTGTAAAATAGGGCAAGACCCAGGTGACCCTGGCTTCAGGGTAAATTTATTCTATGCCTTTTACATTTTAACTTAAATCTTATGTCTGTCCAATTTATTATAGCATGAGGTTGGGAAATGTGGTGTGACTTATGCAAGAGAAGAACGATTCATAATATCTGGAGTACATTTTTTTTTCACTAGCCATAATTTTCTAAACATAGTGTTTTAAAAAATTATATATATATATATATATATATACACACACACACATATATATGGTTTACTTTAGCTGTCAAAGAAGGCAGGAAACTTATTATTTCCCTCACCTTGTATATGGTATTCAGCATGTAACAATAACAAATAACAACATCATTATAAAGTAACATTTATTTTGTGCTACCTATGAACCAGGCACTGTTTTAAGTATTGTATTAACCAACGCCAGGGGCTGCTGTCATTCTTAACCCTCCCACCTATCCAAATTATAAATGTAATATAGCACTTGGTCAATCAATATTTGTTTATTTTTTGCACGACTTGGGAAAGCAAATTTCAAGAATGTTGGGGGATCCTTTTTTTCTCTTTTGCTACTTTTTACGTTATTGAGTTTGAAATGGAGAAGCAAGGTAAGAGAAGAGAAGAAATCCACAAACACGGAACACACAAGCTTCTTCATTCTCTCTCTGGTTCAGATGAGAGGAAGAGGTGACAAGATTGATGTACTTGGTCTATTGTTCTAAATGGATGACTCCCAAAGACTTATTTATTTTTCAGCCAATAAGAAGCCATTAGATCTTCCCCCCCCCCTTATTTTCGTGGCTTTTTGGACACTTAAAGGGAGATAATAAGGAATAAATCATGGGATGTCCCTACTTCACCACTGGAAACCTTTAGTTAACAGCACTTGAGGTCTACAGAACAAGTCTCCTTGGAGAGGTGAATTTGCTTTGTCCCCTGCCCAGCTCACTGTAGCTTTTATCTGTTTATCATAATTCTGACCTTTGATCACAAATTTGAAGAGATAATTGATGAGAAACACTCCATTAAAGATACAATGCACGAAGGCAGTGCTCTCCGGTCACTTTACTATTTTGCTTCTATAAATGAAATTAATCAAGAATCTACAGATGAAGAACATTCCAGATAGCCTTGCTCAACTTGCTCAATTTTTAGATGAGAAAACTGAAAATCAAGATTCTTAAAATAAGGCCACAGAGCTTGCTTTGGGTAGTGTTAGAACCCCAACCAATGTTCTGACATCCAAACCAGAGTTTTTCCGAATGTACCAATTCCTCCAGCGATGAAGCCAGGTTACCTGATTTTTTTTTTTTTTTTTTTTTTTTTTTTTGCAGTTGGGCTGATTTGAACCCACCACCCTTAGTACATGAGGCTGGTGCCCTACCCACTGAGCCACAGGCGCTGCCCAGGCTACCTGAATTTTATAAGACACTAGGAATTATAAGGAAATGGGCTTAAAAAAAGACTTAGAAGTGGTTGCAGTAGAGCTACACTGTGAAGGAACCAGATCTACAGGAAGTGAGTGAAATGAAAGAAAACACAAGTGGGCAGATACAACACGATAATTGAAGAAGAGAGACGGCTGCGGTGTTTACAGACCAATTTGAAGGCCATTGCAGATTAGCTTATTGAAAGTCTCAAACATCAGAATTAAAGATAATCTATATTGTTGAACATTCTATTATTATTCATTCAATTGCACATTCACAAGTTATGCCTCAATATTCAGAAGATTGATTTAAATTTGGCCTTAATATAATCACCATGGAGACCACAACTAACTAACAATTCTGTTTCTACCAGGAAGGCTCTCCTAGGCAGTTGAGTACTTTTCCAAGCACTTAAATATTTGCAAAAAAAAAACAACTTCCTAACAGAAAGAAAATCAGTTTGGATTCATGTAACTGTACTTAATGGGATGAAACTTCCTAAAAGGTTAATTTCCGCCTTCAGCAAAACCTTCATAATAGATCATTCCATGGTCAGCAGTGGAACAGGGGAGAGGGAGTGAACCCTAGTTGATGTCATTGCAAAGCAATCTTGGGAAGAAAAGACCTCACTTCTGACCAACCCACAGGAACAATCCTGTCCTTGCCTCACAGCATTGACTAGATGTGACCTAATTGATTGTTTTCTTCTAAAGACTGGTGATTTGATTTATTTGCAGCAATTTTCTTTCCCAGCAATTCTTTGGCCTCCACTCCCAAGCAAATCTCCACTCACAAGGGAAAGGGAGAGTTTGCAAGCACCTTTTCTCACAGTCCCTGTACACTACCAACTTGGCTCTTCGTCCACACAGTGATCCATTTTAGGACCTGAACGGTCTGGACTGTTGGCATTAATCAATCAACTGAGTGAATAGTGGATGAGTACTCTCTTCCCCACTGATAAATGTGTTGACAAAGCCTAAAGTTAATGGCAAGGTCTCTATTCTTGCTATAATACCACGTTTAGAAATTACTTGGTTATTTATATGCATGTTAGGAAATTTTTACCTGATAGATTAATAACAGCTGATATAGAGGAGCCTTGCACACAGAGAATATTGAAAGGAGTTTGGGGCTAGACGTTAGGCAGCCTGGGTTTGAGTCTCTGCTAGCTGAGTGACCCCAGGAACTAATCTTTCAGCCTCACTTCTTCCATCAATAAAGTGTTCCTTCCAGCTTTATAATTCTATGATTCCACAATTGTATTCATCTTCCTCTTTAGAATACCAAAAAGAACCACAAATAGGCATTTAATAACATTTAATAAACACTTCTAGATAGCATATCATATATATATATATATATTTTTTTTTTTTTTTTAAACTGGATGTATGTCTTCCCCTAAAGGAACCATTCAAGATTTTTAAAGTACTCAAATAAAGATCCTACAAATTGCACATTTCATTTTGTCTGTATATTTGGGTAACCATGATGCCTTCAGGGTTATGGTTACAAATGATAGTATTGGCTTGTTTTAAGAAGCAAATAACTCTAGGAAAATGTATCCCAATAGAATTAAAAATGTTTCCACCCAAAGCCACCCACTCAACCACACATATATAAAGTAAAAAAAAAAAATGTAACAAATGAGAAACTCTTGTTAACATGGAGATGATCAATACAACAGCAGCAGCAAAGTATCACTATTCATTTTGTTGCTGTATTTTTTTAATGAAAGAATGTAACTCCTTTTTATGTGAATCTCCATGAACATAATTGTTGAGTTACTGCAAATATTTTATCATTTCCTGTTATAGAGCCCCAGAATCCTGTAGCTGTCCACATAGCAGATAATTATGTTTCCTTTCATTTATATGCCACAAATAATTGGTTTTTGTTTGTTTATTTTGAAGAGAGCTGTTTGTAACAATAGAAAATATTTATTAAACACAGGAGTCGAATTGAAATGACTTGCTCTAAGTCAGTGTCTGAGAGGCCTCTCTTGCTTTTTGGTAATCATGGAATACATAGATCTGCCCAAACAGTATCGTCAACAAAATGTACCTCCTCCCCTCACTGGCAACTTTCAGAGGTTTAGGGAAAGGCAATGTAAAACTACTTTCTTAATAATCATGCTAATAGTCCTTTTGTCTAAAGACCCAAAGAGAAGACCTTGGAACATGCTTCAACCTATGGTCTTCTCTACTCAAAAATTCTACACCAGGCCAGGTTTCACTATTTCTGCTACGGACATCAGACTTTTTTCCTAAGAAACGTTTCAAGACCTGATCTGAAGAGACACTATAGTGATAAATGAAAACAAAGTAAGATAGAACATACCACAGTCCTGGAGGCTGGGAAAAGAAATAAGAAAGAACATAAGTGAATGGTAGACTGGAGAGAGAGCAATGGCAGACATTGGAATAAATCGTAAACATACTGTAAGTTAACAATCTGAAATTAGCATACAGCAACTTCATACATAAAGTAAAAACTTTATTGGTTTCATCCTTTCAAACAAAATCTTTTTTGCCAGAAACTTTGTGGTTAGAAGAGCTTGGGATAGAATAGGCTGATGGGCACAGTCCAAACTGTTGGAAGAAGGATAGACTTTACATAAATGCACAATGCATGCATGACATGTGGGGGGAAAGGCAGATGGGAGTCATAAAGCAAGCTCCTTTTTAAGAATCTTCCTCTTTCACATTTGTAAGGATTTGTAACAAACTATAATACAGTGGGATGAGCAAAAAGGTTGGAGAAAGTCAGTCCTGGATGCAAAGAACTGTTCCATTCTATTAACTCAACATTCCCAGGCAAGGGGATTTATACTTCTGAGCCTCGAGGAAAATTGGGTTCAATGTCAGTATCAGTTTGGACTCAGACGGGCTTGAAAATCTTTCTGCAAACAGGGCGTCTTGGGGGCTTCCCTGGTCCGCCAGTTAGCTGAGTGCTCTCAGGCTTGGCTTCTCCCTTGGAGCCCACACTATCCGTCTGCTCTAACTCCCTTTTCTCTGCATCATGGGCTCCAACAGCACAAGAGATGAGCATCCTTATAATTTCAGGTTGCATATTGTCATTTACAGGCTCAATTGCCTGATGATTTTCAAAATATTTCTCTGAGCTAATTAAGCCATTACCTTGATATTCTTAGTTTAAATTCTCCATCCAGGGATCTGATTGCCCTAACTTCTTTTTTGTTTTGTGCATTTATTTCTAGTTCCTAAGACATTTTTACATAGTAAGGTACATACATTTTAAGTGCGTAACACACACACACACACACACACAAATATATATTAGACCATCAACTTGCTGTCCTTGAAGTAATTGCTTATCTGTGGTTTAAAGATTTAAATAGGATGGTGAGGTCATGTGATACAAAATATTGTAACCTAGACTTGTCCTTCCACCAGTGACTTTGAGAGGAGGGATTGCCCCGGGGTCTGTGTAGACAAGTAGACAAGATGATTGACATTTCTAGTACACCAGCACATGGGAATCCAGTGGCTGCTACCAATCATGATTATCAATTCTAGATTACATTATTGATCTTGCATCTATTATAACCTTCTGCCTAGATCTTAGTCTAAAATAACTTTCCTTACTATTTGCAAATCAAGTTCTTTGAGGTGTATGCAGTAGAAATTCTCAGTTTATCTCAACCAGTGCTTTATGATAATACTCAAGCAGGCGTTAGGCTTCCTCGAGCTGGTGGTTTTATTCAGGTCAATGTGGTAGTTCTGAAGTCCAACAGCTGATTTGATGGTGCATAGGGATCCCGGGGGTTGCTCTGTGGCATTAAAACTCTTGCTTCAATGACTTAGCAATTTTTTACCTCTATTTCTATTGTTAGCACTGTTTTGTATAGTTACTCTGCACTTGTCTCAGATTAAAACTCTTTAACAAGCAAAATTCTACTTGATTTGGAAATTTACCATCCAGTGTACAACATTCCTATTAAAGCTTGCACATCAAGTTACTTCCTAGGTCTAAGGATGCATAAAAATTGGCTAGCTCCCTTGGGTTAGGTGTTCAAAGTCATGATATCATACAAATAAAGTGACTTATTTATACTAGTCTCTTAGAAAGAGATTGGAGACATGGCAGGGATACTAAACTATTCAGAAGTCACAACTGCAAGATCTCAGCTGCCCTGAATAGCTCAAAGTCTGAACAAGTTTCTAGGATCAGAACTAACAGCATTCCTTTTTTTTCAGAAAAGATTTATGTAGCAAATAAAGTCATGGATGTGGAAGGTGGTGATGCAGACCATGCTGAACTCATCCATATGAACATCTTCTCATCTGTAGGGGGAAGGAAGGGAGAGAGGAAGTCTCTCAGACCCAAAGCAAAGAGAGTGAAAAGGAAAAGAGTAACAGGGGAGAAACATGAAAGAAAAGTAGAAAAAAGGAAAACAAAAGAACTGTGAGGAAGTGAAAGGAAAGGAAGACAAAGGTTAACGTTTTCCTTTCCCTACAGGGTAGAGTTCTTTTGTTTTCCCTGATCTTGTGATGCCCAACTCTCCTTTCCAGGAAAGAAGAAAAGCTCCCATCAGTGGTAAGAGGCCTGTCAGCACCTGCTGCGTGGACAGCTACCCAGCTGACCTAACAGCAAGTTACATAGTGTGAGCATCTGCATAAGGCAGAAAAGTTCTCTCATTCATTGAGGTACAAGGAAAAACAACAAAATTGGAATAGAAAAAAATATTTCAGAGTAATGTTAGGAAAAGCTTTCTGATTATTCGCATCACAACACATTTTCTTGAAGGAACCTGATATTTCTATGTCCTTTGATTACACATCATGTCTGTTAAGACAATGGTTCTCAAAGAGTGTTTCCTGGGCCAGCAGCAGTAACATAATCTGGGAACTTGTTAGAAGAGCAAATTACCAGACGTCACCACAGACGTGCTCAATCACCCGGGAGTGGGACTTAAGACTCTGCTTTAACAAGCCACCTAAGTAATTTTCATGTGGCTGAAGTTGGAGACTAACAATGTAGGGAAATGTAATAATTCTCACTGTGCACACACTGTCCACAAGTGAAGTCAAGTTATCAAGGTAACCCATGAGCAATTTGGGGGTGGCATCTTCCCCTCCAGTTTACTTTCTACTTTCCAAGCTCCTTCCCATTTCTTTCTTTTTTTTAATATTTGCAGACGGCATGATCTTTCTTTTAATTCTTTATTAAATCATAAGTGTGTACATTAATGCATTTATGGGGTACAAGGTGCTGAGTTGATATACAATGTGAAATGTTGACATCTAATTGATGAATGTAATTGTCTCCTTGCTTACCTATTTGTTGTGGAAAACACATTCATACTCTATTCTTAACAGTAGAAATGTATCATTGCATTATGCACATTAGGTTGAATGACAGTACGTTGCAGAGCCTCCGTGCCTCTCTCTCCTAAATAGAGAGCAAGCTGAGAACCTGAACAAACACTGCGTGTGCTGAGCACGCTTCCCATTCATTACACTTTCCAGGATCATGCTTAACAGAGAAATTGACATTAAACTTTTCAACAGAACAGCCCCTTCAAAGCTAATATCACAACTAACAGGGCCTTACTTCAAAGTAACACACCAATCATACTTCAAATCAACAAGTTCTGGGTATCCTCGCAATAAAAGTGAGCCTCGAAGCATGCTGCTAAGATTACACACCTTTCTACCCTAAATGGGATTAAAAGTTGTCTATATCTTTGCCAATGAGACCACTCATTATGCCACTGGGATGGCACTGTTCTTTCGGGCAGAACTGGGAGCAGCACTTATCAGCTAATCTATCATGAGGCAAACATGCGTGTGCATGTGTGTGTGTGTGTATGTGTGTTTGTGTGTTTGTGTGCGCACGCGCGTGCACGCAGGAGTGTATGCTGTCAGGTATGTGCATGTGCTTGGGGGGGCATGTGTGTGCATGAGCACATGTAAACAGACATTCTGCCCATGAGTTCTATTTAACTTGGATATTTTACCGTAACTCACAATTTATATGCAAATTAACCAAAATAATTGAATTAACTTATGGACAAAATATACTTTTGTGCATGAACATGTTATGAAAAGTAGGGTGTGGTGTATTACCTAAAGCAGTATTTTTCAACCTTTTTTATCTCACAGCATACTCGAACCTATAGTTAACCATCCACACCACTCTTAAATTATGTTGATAGAAAAAGAATATACTTCCTATGTTTTGAATCTCTTTAGAAAATAATTTAATTAATGATCTTTAAAATTTTCACAGCACACTTAAGAGCCTCTCATGGCATACCGGTTGAAAACCACTGATCTAAAGCTTCAGGAAGGTATAATGATATCATGGCCTCATGGGGAAAGTAGAGAATTTTTGCCCAAATCGCCATTTAAAATGTTGATGCTGCCGCTTATTTTCTGTCTGAGTTAGAGTAGATGTTTAAATTTCTCTAAGCCTGAGTTATCTAGTCTATACAAGGATGAAAATGACATTTAACATGAAGTTTTATAGTGAGCATTTTGTGAGATAATCATTATCAGTAAACAACCTGAAATTAGAAGGTGCTAAACACTGAAAATGTTATTAAAAGGATGTAGCCTCACTTTCAGTGAGTAAATACTGTACTTGTAAAGATATGACAGATGTATGAGAAGTATCAAACTCCAATAAAAGAGATAAGTGGCCAATCAGTCAAGCGTGAAAGGATATGGTTAATTGCATAATAAATGCTTTAAGCCTTTATGGATGGAAGAACAGAGAAGGTAAGAGTTATAGCAGATATTTGGATCAGGGGCTATTTGATACTTGAACTAGTCCTCAAAGGCGGGACGGATGAACAAGGTGAGAAGGTAACAGCCCGCAGCGTAGACTTAGGAGCTGGCACACAGGTGCCTTTGGCTGAAAAGCTGGCTCTGGGGCCCTGTGTGTCTGATGAGATAAACCTGGCAAGGCAGGCCCAGGTGAGCTGCGTTGTAGAGGCCTTTGAATGCCAAGCTAATGCATCATATGGATGCCTGAAGGAGATGGTCTTTCCAATCCACCTTAATCTGTTCTAAGCTCACATAATTCAACAGATCCAGTTACCCCATTCTATCTATTCATTATGGCACCTGCCTTCTACCTATTCATCCTGCTTTCACAGTTATCTGATATAAGAAGGAGGCACTGGATGAGAGGTCAGAGGTGGGCATCTCACCACATTTAAGAATGTGGCTCTGAACTTGGCTCGGGGAAGCTTAACGTGTGCTTCATGTTGTTCCCATACACATCACCATCTGCCACCATCAACCCATTAGGAAACTTCTTTAAAATGTCCCACAGCATTTTCATCTAGAAATGTGGAAAAGAGACTGGATAAAATGGAGATTAATAGGTACATGGGAGAAAGAACAGGTCTTGACCGAGTTTGAAAAGAAGATGCTGAAAATTACAGACCCACTTCTAATTGAAGTTTACTTTTGTGCTATGGCAAGCTTGCCTCGAGAAAGAAAAAACAAAAAAAGAAAGAAAGGCAGGCTTCTGGTGCTTCTAAGGACCATTTCTTCAAGAGGCCCTGCACTTAGGGGAACACAGGAAGAGCATGCACACTCAGTTCTGATTCTAACGAGGCCTCTCTGGGTCTACCTCCTTTACACACGCTACCCAGTATCTCCAAGACTCCATGGCCTCATCTGTACAATGGGGGTCATAACAGCTACTTACCTCACAGGGGTTTTGTGAATAATAAGCACCTGGCCCAAGGACTGGCTCATGGCAAGAGATCATGATAAGGTGGTTATAATTATTACCACATTTTCTCAAAGGGTCCAAATAAAATGGAACTTGTAATGGCCTAGAGATAGATGGCACACATTTCCTGCTTCTGCTGATGTCTTTGGGGGGTTCTCCTCATCTTTTTATCCAAAATAAATAATCACATCTTCCATTTACTTAAAATATCATGAGAATCCAGCTATCTGAAGGTTTAACTGAAGATTTCAGGGGGTAGGAATGGGGTGAAATGAGACCTCCCCCAAAACCGAAAGCAACTTAAAATTTAATACTAGATGTCACTGCTTCGAGTCAGGATTCCTCAGAGGCCCTCTTATCTCCCCAGCCTCTAGCCTCTGGCCATGCCTGCCCCTCTCTTCTCCTCCCTCCTTTTCTGCCAGTGCATACCCCACCCTCACCTCCTCATCTCAGAGCAGCTTCCCATCCCTCACCTCAACAACGTTGGCTCACATTTGCAGATCCCCAGGTTAATGAAACCGCCTTGCTAGGAGAAGTTTCCATCTGCTTTGGATCTCCACCCTTTAGAATTCTGAGACCTACAAGAGGCTGAATGGAGTGTGCAGAGATGATTTTTACGTGCGTACTTGCTTGATACTTGCTGCTACTTGGCTGCTCTCCGCCTCCTTGCATGTCATATGAACGTGCACGGTGGCTGGAGCATTAAACCCTCTCAACAATGATGAGCTCCCTTTCCTGAACCCCCTTGTACACATCCTGTCCCAAATAAGCAGATTTGAAAGTCAATTTGATTGAAATCCTGAGAGTGTGCAAAGAGGCAAGGAGGAAGCTGGGTCTCAAATGCTGAGACAAGGTCGATGAGGGCAGCTGGCCCAGGCCCAGGCAGAGGCCAGAGACCGGAGAGGGACTGTGAAAGGACCTTCTCTGTGAACAACCAACAAAGAGTCGGGGGAGGAGTGGGCGGGCCAACTGCACAGCAGGGAGGAAATGGCCTAAGAGCGCAGCCACGCCTCTGCCTGGTCTTCCACATCCTCTCCCAGGGTGACATCAAACATTTCCAAGAGCACTTTAAACATGGAGTCCAGCTACATCGTGGGCCAATAAATGCAGAATAGAATGAATGGATTAAGCTCTTCCCTGCCCCACCCACCAGTTTGCTGACTCAATTCACCCCCCTACCCCCTTTAGGTCTTCCTGTTTGTGTTGTCACTTTGTTTTATTATTTATTTTTAGCCCTGATTTTGGAAGCTTTTGTTCTGCTGGCCATTGGCAGGGCATCAACGCATCCCTCTCGGCTCTGAAAAGATCATTGTGCTGACCTGGCTGTGGGCCCTCCAGAGACAGAGCACCAGTGTGACTGCCTCATGCTGCCTCTTCACTGCCCGGCCAGCCCAGGGCCTGATGGCTTTTCCGCAGGTCCGCCAGCACAGTGTAAATGTTAATGAATATTAGCTATAGAAGTGACCTTAGATTTCATCTGGGGCAACCCCTCACTCTCAAATGGAGAAACTAAGACCCAGATAAATTAAAAGCCATCCCCACTGTCACACCTTAAAGTGACAAAGCCAGACTCTAAACCTCGGAGTTTCTGTTCCTGGTGTAATGTAGCCTCCCATACACTAAGGGAATAATTTATGGAACAAAATTCCCATTTCCTACATTTTAAGATGGGTGACAACCAGAGTGCCTGCTCCAGTTTTATTATGTCTTTTTTGGTCTTGGTATACAACGACATTTATGAAGAAACAAAACAAAAGCTAGAATATCAGTTGTAGGAACTCCTCTCCTGTGTCCACAGGTTCTTCTATTTGTTATTTTTTTTCTTTAAAAAATAATATACTTTTTCCCACTGTGAGCCAGAAGCAGCTAGCTGGAGTGCTGCCCCCCCTTGGACTGGCTGCAGTGGCAATGAAGGGAGGGACATGCTTCAGTTCCCAGGACAATGGCCTCTTTGACTGGGAATATACCAAACCAGAATTACAAGTGTGCAAGAATAAACAAGGCTGGAGTCAATCTAAAGTTGTTTTACACTCTGTTTTATTAAAGTCAATGCATTTCCGTTCCTATGTGCAGAGACTAGCCTTGCTTAATTATAGATACCCAGGGTGAATGCTAATGGAAGCAGAGGACAGTCAGTGATTGGAAACCAAGGCCCTTTTCTGACCTCTACAGGCCATTTGGAGGAAAAAATAGAAGATGCTTCTGGAAAATTACAGACCAGGAGATACGACAAACAAGGGGCTGAGGGAGATTTTTCCTGGATGCTTCCTTGCTCTGAGTTGGCTGGACACATGTGTGTCCTACTTTCCGGCAGCCCTGCTATCCATGTTTAATAGGTTACTGAGGCAACGGGTAGGAGATCATTCTGGGGAGACCTTTGGGATGGAAACTAAGATCTCAATCACTCAACGCATATTCATGGCAGTTGCACCACATCTCAGGCATGAGGATAGGCCCTCGGGATGTGGTAGTGAACAAAATTGTCTTTGTTCTCCAAGAAATGATGCTCTAGGGGAACTGAAAAGTTTATGGACAACACCATCCAACAAATGCTATGACAGGGTTTTCTATAAGATGCTGTGGGAACTTAAAGTCAGACCACAGAAGACTTCCTGGAGGAGAATACATTTAAGCAAATGGTGACTAGAATTAGTTACCTGTGTGGAAGCAGAGGGAACAGAAAGAGTAAGGCAATTTCCAGAAACTGAAAGTATTTTTTTTATATGATGTCACAGGGGATAATATTAACAGAGAAGACCTGAAAGTTACACAGTTGGTGGATCAGGAAGGGCTCATGCATTAGGTTTTGTTTGTATTTTATTATTAGGACCATAGGAAGTCACAGACAAGTTAAAAGCCATAGAAATAGAAACTAGTTTTTATTCCAAATACCGTCAGGCTGCCCAGGGAAGAAAAGGTTGGATAGGAGGCAAAAAACAAAGGTGAAAAGACTAGTGAGAAAATTGTTCCATTTTCAAGAAAGAGCAATGAACAGCCTCAAACTAAAGCTGAGTTCAGACTGCATAACATGAGACAACAGATTCATCCATTTAGTGAAGATTTGAATACCTGCCTCAGCCAGGTATTGGGCTGTTCTGCTAGCACACAAAGAAACAAGGCAACACAGATGCTCATTGACATGACCAAGTTTAGAAACTTGGATGGAGAGATTCTGGTGGCATTGGACATTGACCCTGCAGAGCTTGAGGTGAATCAATATGCTATGCAGAGGTGTCTGGTATGAGTTACTGACATTTGAGTCAAGAATCGAAAACAACAACATGCTCTCCTGGAGACAGGAGTTGCTCTATCATCTCTCAAAGGTCTTTTGGGGTCTTTGAGGAAAGAAAGCACTCGTCAGGCTTAAGAGTCAGACTGCCTGTGTTAAAATCATGATCTAGTACTTACTACCTGCATAATCTTAGGCAAACTCTTACCTTCTTTATGCCCCAGCAGCCTCACCCATGACAAGAAAGCTTAGTTTATAGAGTTGGGTTGTGAGGTTTCAACAAGACAAATCATACAATGGCCTTAGGTGGTTGGAAGTAGTTAAGTATTTCTATTCAGCACTGATTAGCTACAACTGTCCTTTGTTAGGGTGCTATTCATGCTCTGCTCCTCTGGGGAAGTAGAGGGAGCATGAGCTGGGAAGTCAGATTTTCCCAGAAACAAATTCCAGCTCCATCACTTACTTAAAAGTGTCCTTTTAAGTACAGCTGAATTTCACTTTGAAAACAGCAATTATAAAAAGCCCATTTATTCCCCAGAGTTGGTAGTGAGAATTCAGTGAGTAACTATGTAATTGCCTGAGCAAAGTAGAAACACAGGCAATTTTTTTATTGCTTCTAATACTTCCTAAATAAATAATTTCCCCATAAGATTGACATATGAGTTTGGCCTGGTTTATATTTTTCTACCCAAGAACATCTATTCATTAAACCTCCATACCCTGTATACTGGACTAGCAGAACTGTTAGCCTTTGTGGATTCTCACTCTGTGCCCAGCACACAACTGACCTCAATGCCATGTCTTATTCTGTCCCCAAAACAGAAGATGTGGCCAAACATCTCTAATGAATTGCTTCAAAGAATCATGCTTAATTTTCTATTATTTTTATTGGGGGCTGTTCATAATATTTATCTGCTACCAAGAAATCATTTTAACCCTATGAAGCTCCAGGCACTCTAAAAAATCACTGTGATTCCCTGATTTAGAAGACAGTAAGTGCTCGAATTACAAACATCTGACTGACATACAACTCATACTTACAAACAGGAGCTATTACCAGTAATAGGTAAATGTACCTGTTCCAACTTACATACAAATTCAATTTAAGAACAAATAGAACCTATTTTGTTTGTAACTTGAGGACTGCCTGAAATGAGTTTGCTTTAGTCATTTTAATAGTTGAATGCTCTCTTTTGTTTAGCTAATTGTCTGAAGACCCAAATGTATTTAATTGGGTCACTTTCTTATAGTTTCTATTTTCTTCCAAGGGGAGTAAACCTATTTCCTTCTGTGACCAGATTGCACCCAAAATAAACACACTTGAAGGCCAGTTTCTGTGATGTGCTGATGAGAAATGAGCTTCACCTTCTACCCAAAAGGCTTCCATCTTGCTTTCAATAGCCACCCCTCCCCCTTATGAACATGTGTCTTATGATAAACTTCACCCTTTGTTCTTTTGCTTAAAGCCCTGGGCCTTCTGTATGTGTGTTGTGTGTGTGTGTGTGTGCATGTGTGCATAAGTAGGGAACTTAATTTCAGCTCCATTGTGTTAGAAAGTGTGTAATAGATGATTTTAAGTTGCATATACATGTATCATTTTTTATTATTAGGAACTGAAAGGCTGTAATAGAATCCATTTTTATCTCAAAATTCCCTTTTATACCACTCTTCTTTTTCTAAAGAACACTTTTTATCAAGATTCGGCCACATGACACCTGAATGCAACACTAACAAAAGAGGACATCTGTCAGAAAGGCAGCAGCAAGCTTTGGACCTGATGAGTTATTTTTGCGCAGTTTTCTTGGTGAGTACCAGGCTCCTATGTATGTCCTGCCAAGAGTGGAGGCTTTGGGGAGCTGGAGTGATCTTTACCTGCAGGATAAAACCAAATCCATCATTGTAATGCAGATCCAAAAGCTCAGATCTACGACACAGATCACTGTTCTGAGTCCCTAACAAGGATGACTTATGTCAGGCATTTTATGGAAACCCCTCTCTTGGCAGAGGGAAGAGATTCCTTTTGGAACATGAAATTGACTCTACATCTCAGTTTTGCAGGCTGATAAAATGGAAGATGTATGGAAGGATGCCACTTCCCCTTAGGAGTATAATGTGACCTTGTGTTGGCAACCATCAATGCAAGCTTGTAACTCAGGGAGCAGGTTATTTGAAAATGTTGTTTGTGGCTCTGAATCCTTTTTCTGGAGGCCCAGAAGAAACTTGAGCCAATGGATGGAGTTCCTGAATGCTATTTCTCACTGACAAGATTGCAAGAAGCACCTGGGCAGCCAAGTTGGCCCAATACACAAGGAGTCACATCTCCAATTCTCACCAAACTAAGCATGTGAGCCAGAACATCTGGATGAATGTTGTGGCCACCAGGGACCCTCAGAGCTGTTGTCCTCCATTCTCACTGCTCTATCTAAATGTTTGCACAGCACAGGCTAGGACAAGGCCACTTTGCTCCTTGTTAAGCTCGCCTCACACTGGGTACAGTCTTCCATGGCAACCACCAGCTTCAGAGACTGGGCTATATACATGCTAAAGGCCTTTTTAGTGAACTCTTATTTGAGATGAAAAATGAACGGAATTAATGAAAATGTATGGGATTTTATTGAGACAATGGATGTCTAGGTTTGAAGATGAGGGGAAGACGCATTTCTAAACACCTTCAATGTGTCAGGAAACATGCTAGGTGCAGGGAGAAAGGCCAAGACAATAGCAGGTGCATGCGTTACAGCTCTCACAACTCCATTGTGAGTGGGGGTGGGGATGTCAAAAGTGTATATATTAGGTAGAAAATGGTAAGCATACTGTAAAATAGATGTAAAGGCAGGGTAACACATGAAGGAGAGATTATATAACTTGGCATTGGGTGATTAGGCCAAGTTTTACAGAAAAATATTAGAGGCAGTTCCCGATTTATGAATGAGATAGGTTCTATATGTTTATTCTTCAGTTAAATTTGTGTGTAAGGAGGAATAGGCACATTTGCCTATTACCTGTCACAGACCTCCATTCATAAGTGCAAGTTGCACGTAAGTTGGATGTTTATAACTTGGGAACTGCCTGTATTTGAACGGGGCCTGTATATCCCCAAATGAGGTAATGGGAGACACTTACCAGAGGTGGAAGAAAAATGTGGGAAAAGGTTAGAAAAATCAAAGAGGACATTTATGGAGCTGTGTGGCTCAAGAAATGGTGTGTGTGCCTGTGCATGTGTGTGTGTGGCACACACCCAGCATAAGTGTGCTGAGAGGAGATGAAGGTTTGTCCCGTAGTAAATTGAAGAGACTGGAGAGTAACAGAACACGAGTCTGAAGAGGAGATTGGAGTCAGACTATGAAGAGATCTGTTGAGAAATTTAGACTTTCTTCTGTTGAAAATGTGGAGCCAAATACTCTTGCTACAGGGAATTGTCATGAACGTCCAGCAGTTTCCACCCTTAGGGGCTTGTGGGTGGCACATGGTGTTTCTCTACCAAGGTAGATACAGAGAGCTCCTTACCTCTGTCAATTAGAGAAGGTGCGCCAGGCTGCCCAGGGACCTGCAGACCACCACGACCCCCAGTCCTGCTGGGAAGCAGACAGCGCTGGTGCAAGACAGCACATGTGTGGCCTGGCCCCAGTGTCACCTCTCTGGACTCTCACCCCCTCTGCACACTTTGAACCACAATGGCTTCCCACTAGGGCTGACAACTCCTTGGAATTCTTGGGCAATCTCATCTGGCTCTAAGTTTGGCAGAACATATTTTTCAGAACAATTCCCCACCGTAGCTTGGGCTGCGAGAAGCTGGGCCTCTAACACCACACAGTCAGGTCACAGCGCTAGTCTTCCTATGTCTGGAACTACGCGTGAAAAGAGAAACAGACTGAGAGCTTATACAAGCTATTACTGTAATGAGTTTTCCACCCTCACAGCCCAGCCTAATACTAACTAAATACATATCACAATTGAAAAAAATCTAAATTTGACCTGGCCCGCTCCAGCTCATCTCTCATTCTACATCTGCTTCCTGGCCCCTTCTCATCCCTCCTGCACAGGCCCGTGCACTTCGGTGTTCAAACATCCAAGCTTTGCATGCTGAAAGGCCTTGCTCCACTTCCTCCTGTGGTGAGTCATTCCAACCTCCTAGGCTCTGCTCCTTCCTGTATCCCTTTCAGTATTTCCCTACTGTGTGACCCCAGGGAATTTCTTTTTCTTTAAACTGTGGGAATACTTATACACATATAACAGGTTCTGTTTGTGTTATAGAGAAACATAAGTCAACGTTGCTGTCCGCCAAATGCCCAGGTGTACTTTTTATATGTTATCTCATTTCATCCTTAAAGTAACTTTATATGGATGCCTCATGGTATGCATAAGAAAACTGAAGTTTAGGGAGGTTAATTACTTGCTTAAGTTCTTACAAGAAACAACTGCCAGACTTAACGATTTGCACCTCTTCTGATTCTGAAATGACTACACTATCCAGTATGTCACCAGCTTCATCATGCTTAGTGACCTGAGTACACAGGACCTTAAAACCTGTAGAGAACAGTGACCATGGTTATTCCCTAGAGTCTAGTATAGCTTCTGGCCTAGAAATTAATATTGTTAAAGACCATCAAAGATGATACTTGTTATTACACAGTTGGAGAGTTTTCCATGTTCCAGCACTTGGCGCCTGAAGACCCTGCCAGGGTCCCCAGAGATTCAGAGGGACTCACAGTTTGTTGCAGGGAGCTCCAATGCTCATTGGACAGAGCACTCATATGTGGAACAGCTCAGACACCCACTTAGAACTCTGGCTGGGAAGCCACTGTGAAAGCTCAACTTGTCACCTGCTAGTCTGCTGCAGTTTCAAGCACAGGGATAAAAGAGAGAGCTCAGAACGATCTTGGGAGTATCCAAGGTCATTCTGAGACCACCCATTGAGTCCCACTCAAGCACAGTGGCAGCTTGCGTGGGCCCCAAGGGCCACCTAACTATTGATGTATGTAAAATATTCTAATTATGAAATAACCAGCCTCTAGGCACAGTGAAAGTAGAACAAACTACAAATGGGGTTGCAGGGCTCGCGCAGACTGGCTTTTTCACTGATGGATACATTGAGTGTGTCTGATGGTATGGATGCAGCATCTCAGCTGCTAGGCCAGTGGCTGGAGACACGGGGCTGCCTGTAACCTCATGGCGATGGGATGGCTTCTCTTCCCGGCCTGGGTCCCTCTTCTTCTCCGTCTCCCTCATCCTTATAGATGGCACACTCGTGGATCTGCCGGTCCAGCTCAGAGAAGCCCCCCTCCTGGTCTGAGCTGCTGTCTGCACTGTAATCAATCTCCTCCATGCAGGGGGGCTCATCATCAGCTTCTGAGGAGCTGCTGCTGCTGCATCTGCTGTGGGTTCCCAGAGAGCAGGGGGAGGAAGGGAGGGAGCGGGAGGGAGGGGAGAAGTACAGAGTGGGAGCAAAGGAGCAAGACACAGATGGAGAAAGGGAGGGGAAATGGAAAGAGAGGTTAGCCAGAGAAAGGGACACGGAAGAGGGATGTTTCCTCCTCTGAGCATTAGTCTCAACGTACTGCCCCTTTAAGCATGTTGTATACACACTCCCCACGTCCTCAGCCACTGCCTTGGGATGGAGGAGAAATTGGTACCCAGTCCATAGGCCTACTTCTTCCATTGCCAGCAGAGCCTGCATTTCCAGGCGCTTTTTGTTTTCTGTTTTCTTTTTCCTGTCCCTGTGTGTTGTGTTTGTTTTTTTAACTTTTTAAATGTCTATCTTTATTCAATATTCAACTTTTTTTTTTCACGTGCAATTTATTTTATTTTTTTATTCAATCGTAAATGCACAGATCATGTATACATTAATGCATGTATGGGGTTCCCTATTTTCAATCAGAAGATGTGCACAGGCTCACTTAGTTAGGATTTTTCAGAGTAGTTCAAGCTCTAAGTGAAATCAGAGAAGGTGTCACCGAGTGGGTGAGAATGCCACAGCATCTACTCGGGGGAAAGAACACAACTGGGATCTGGTGAAGAGGGCTCAAAGCTCTAATGCTCACCACCCTAACAAGCAGCACCACGAGTCACACTGCATAGCTCTCCTTCATCACGATAAATGGCTTATGGTTTACTGGAAAATTCATCCAGGTTGAAATTAATAAATGACAGAGTAAAGTGACGGAACAATATTCCGTTTCTCATATGTTTGTGCTTCCCCACTGACCCCCTTCCTCCCTTCAGATAATTAACATCCAGAAGATGGATGGGGGTTGACCAGCAAAATAGAAAAGTAGACAGTGGGAATGAACAGCAACAAAAAACTTCACTCCATACTGCGCGCAGGGGCCATTTCCTCTCAAGGAGCTGTACCTCTCCCTCATTTGCATGAGGCACCTTCCTTCCTGAAGACTTTCTAATCACTCCCTACTTAGGACTTAACCAATTAGGATTAGCAGCGTGCTGGGTTTCTACCCTGTGATTTATAGAAAGCAAGCTCTTCATAAATCAGGCAGAGCTGTTCTGAAAATGGGTAATCAGCGGCATGGTTACACGTTAGCTTGGGAAATGAATCAAAGGCCAGGTTAATGGTCTACTGACTGATGTGAGCTGCTTCTGAGCTCTCTGGGCCCCCAGTACCCTAAACTGAAGGCCTGGTGGGACATGGGCTGAAGAGAGAGGACGGGGAAGAATTCTGAGCCTTGTTTACAGAGCACCATGGATTTAAATGATCGTATTTTCGAGGCAGAATTGTGAGTAATACTGTAGTTGATAATGGGAGGGAAGAGCTCCTCCAAAGAGCCTGAGACTCACCTGCCATCATGCTGGGTACTGAGGTGACAGTTCAATGTCATGTCAAGAGCCTGGGTTTACATCTTGGCTATGGGACTTTGGAAAAAACCCTTAATTTCATAGAATGGATCAATAATACCTCAAGAGTTATGGTGAATGTGAAATGAGAAAGCCCTGTGGAATAAAGGCCATTGACAAATTTTGAATCCATTCATCTACTGTGGTGACAAAAAAATGGTGAAACATCTCCAAAAATGGAAGTGGAGAGCCTAGATGCCTCCTCTCATCAGACTTAACGGGGTGCCCCCATCTCCTTGCACGCATGTGAGGAGGAAGAGGGAGAGTAGGCAGAGAAGGCAGGTTGGGGAGCACCTCCTCTCATGCCACAGAGGCCATGTGGAAAGCCTGGGCCTCCACAGTCAGTGTCAGTAACAAGACCCTTCCCTGCCAGTGGCAGTGGAGAGCAGCAGGGAGAAGCTCTGGCCTCTTCTAGCCAGGGAAGGTCCAGTGAAGAGCTGAATCTCCCACCATAGCCCAGCAGTAACAAGGAGGCGAGATGGAGGGAGAGAGGTCTAGTGCATAACCTAAACCAGGCCCCCCTCCTGCATGTGAGTAACAAGCTCCACCTGCCCGAGTGGTGTCAGAGGAGACCAGCTCAGACAGACATTGGAATGAGATCCACAACCTCATTGCATAGCACCCAAAACGTCCAGGTTTCCATAGAAAGTTGCTCTTCATAACAAACCAGGAAAGTCATCACATGTCAACACATGTTAGAATTACCTGACAGGCTCTTAAAGCACCACACAAGGGCTCCAATGAGTAGTTACAGGAACATATGAAATAAATATAAAAAATGCAATGCCTAAGCCAAGAAATAAAAAATCTCAGAAAAAAAAAAAACATAGAGCCAGCAAACAAAATATAATTAAAATTTTAAAATGGATAAATATAAAAAGCTAAATGAAAAACTCAGTAAATAGGCAGAAAAGAGAAGATGGAGGGAAGAATCAGTGATCTTAAAAGTAGAAATCATTCAGTCTGAGCAACAGTGGAATGATAGTTTGCTTTTTTTTTTAATGAAAAGAATATACGACCCTATGAGATTATTGTTATAAGATCTAATTTTGTTAAAGATCTAATCTTCATTTCACCAGAGTCCTGAAGAAAGAGAGGCTGAAAAGATGTCAAAGAAATAATGGCAGAAAATTTCCCGAACTTTGCAAAAGATATAAACCTACAAATTCAAGAGGCTTAGCAAATCCCCAAACTGATAATTCTTTTATTTATTTTTATTTATTTATTTATTTTATTAAATCATAGCTATGTACATTGGTATGATCATGGGGCATCATACACTAGTTTCACAGACCAGTTGACACATTTATATCACACTGGTTAACATAGCCTTCCTGGCAATTTCACAGATAATTCTAAAGAAATGTATGCAAATACAGATCAGGGCTACTCATCTAAAAACTAAAGACAA